>VZRX01007097.1:57297-216924 GCA_013398075.1 Notiomystis cincta
CTGGGGGTTGACTCAAAAATTTGTAAAAAACTTGTTTTTTTTTTTTTTTTTTTTTTTTTGAGGAAAAAAAATTTACTCAAAATCTGTCTGCTCATCCTGCCTGGGGCTGGCTCAGATATTTAGGGTTTAACATTTCCATTTGTTCAACTCAGATGGATCTTCAGCCTCCCACCCTGCTCTCCTCAGCTGTGACATCCTCAGGTTGTGCTCCTGGAATCCCAGGATAATGGGACTGCTGGTGCCCAGCCCAGGGCTTTACTGTTGTTCCTGCTGTCCTTGGGAAAAACTTCTGCAGAGCTTTTCTGGGGAAAGAAAAACAAAACCAAAACCTCAACCAACTGTTGGATTTTTACAGTTCTGGGGGTTTAAGGCAACTGTTAAAAACCAGCTGTGGGGAGGGTGCTGTGGGCTGCCTCCACACCCTGGCTCTTCAGGAATCTCCCTTAGCAGGGGATGTGAATACTCAAAAAAGCCACTTCTATGTTACTATTTGCATTACTTTGGGTTATTTGCATTACTTTTTGGCTTATTTTTGCATTACTCATGGATTCCCAGGTCCAAGCTCCACTTGGTACTGGGCCCTTTGCAAACACAGCCTGGGCAAAGGTTATCCAGATAATTTGGGAATGCAGAGCCCTGAGATCTCCTCCTGCCTGAGCAGAACCAGTGGGCAGAGTCCCTTGTTGTCCCTCTGCCTTCCTGGGGCTTGGGGAGAGACAGCTGGGCTGGATTTTGTAATCAGCTCTTTGTTTTTGTCAGAAAGGCCTCCTTGGCTGGGTTCTGGCTGGGTTCTTGCTGTCCCTGCCTGTGTGTGGCTGCATGGAGGGTACAGGAGTTCCTCCTCTCCTCCTCCTCATCCTCCTGGGCTCAGGCCTGGTGGTGTTGATCCTTTCCCAGCTCCAGGGAGCTTGGCAGAGCTGTGTGAGTCCCACTGCCAGGTGCTCCACTCCATTCCAGGGATGCTGTCCCCTCTCCAGGCTGCCCAGCTGAGCTGCTGGAGTGGGCACTCCCAAACCTCCCAGCCTGGGGAGGAGGTTCTGGCTGCTGGGAGGGAGCTGAGCTGGGCTTCCCAGCCCTCCAAAGGGTTTGTGAGCAGGTTTGGGGTGGCTTGAGTTGGTGTGAGACCTTGGAGCTTCTCATGGAGGAAATGGGCTGGGTAAAGAATGGAGGGGTCCAAGGTAAAGCCAGAAGTTTTTGGGTGCTGTGTCAGTCCCTCCTGCCTGGGTGCTGACCAGAGGGACCTCTGCTGCTTTCCTGGGAACCTGGGCTGATTGGGAGTGTGCTGCTCCCAGGTCTCATGCTGTGGGAGGTGGGGAAGGAGGATTCCATCCTGGGGATTGTGTAACCCTGGAGTCCTTCCTTCCCTGAGGGATCAGATCCACGGCTGGGAGCTCATTCCGTGTGGTGGAGGAGGGACAAGAGTTCAAAAGTTGAATGTCTGAGGGAGACCAGGGAAGAGCTGGAAACCAAAACTGGAGCTGCAGTTCCATTTCAGATCCTTGCATCACTTTTACTGGATGTTCCCTGGATTGCTCGGTGCAACGAGAAGAAAGTTTCCCGGGGTGGAAGGAGGTGTTTGGGAGTGGAGGAGGACTAAAACCTCAATTAAATCCCTTTGGCCCCTTCTGCCAGGCTGGGGGGGATGGATCAGAAGTGTGAGCACGTCCTGGGGTGTGCAGGGCCAGCTGTCCCTGGGGCCTGCCTGTGCCCTTAGCACACACTCCGTGGTGTGGGCTCTGGAAGGGCACCACGGGCTGGCCTGAGCTGCTCCACCTGTGCCTCCAAGTGGCAATCCCGAGGTGGAAAGGCTTTTTTGCTCCCTGCAAGGCTCCATCAACCATCCCCAGCAAGGGAGGCTGTGCAGCAGCTCGGCTCCTCACCCTCTCCCGGGATGGGAGCCCTGTGCCAGAGCTCCATCAGGCAGATGTTGGTCACTGCTCCAGCCCTGGCCAGGGAATGCTGTTCCTGGTGGAGTGTGCTCCAGGAAAAGCCTCTGTCTGCTCCCTGAGTGTAACCAGCAGTGACAGGTCACGATGACTTTACATGACATGTTATTTTTGCTCCCCTCCCCGAGGCTCTCAGCAGCTGGAAAGCCTTTCCCCCACGGAGCTGGGGGGAGCCCTGCTTTGAATAAGAGCTTTCTGCATTGGAAGCTACACCTTAGGAAAGATGTTTTATTTCCCTGGCTGTTTATAGCCCTGTAAAACACTGCAGAGCCTTCTCCTTCCCTCTTTGCCTGCTCTCCATCGCATTATGCACAGGAGCAATTTATTCCTAACAGCTCAGCCTGATGCAGCCATTTCCACAGGAGCCAGACCTGCCTTAATGTTTGCTGGATGGCTTTTTAAATGCATCCTAAGCCAGGCTCTTTAATAACTCCTGCTTGGGGCTGAGTGTGCAGAAGTCTGACAGAAACCTCCGTGCTTGTTCTCGCACCTTAATTTTGTGCTTTGGAAATTCCTCCCCGAGCTCCACTCACAGTGTGTGTGTTGGTGGAGGCAGTTGCTAAGAGAAGGGATAATTTAAAGCAGAAGGAAGTCATATGTGCAGCTGTACTAAAAATTAACTTAAGTTGGGTGGTACTTGGGAAATTAGAGCGGGGATGCTGCCAAAAAAAAAGAGGAAAAAAAGGGGGAAATGAAGAGTCTGACTGAGTGTTGGTAGTGTCTTAACTGTGTCAGTAAAGTCACTTTAATTCGTGGGTCAGTGAGCTTTTTCAGGGCTGCTGCCTGTTTAGACTTATTGATCCTCTCCCATTAAGCTCCAAATATTGTCCTTTCCTGTCCAGACAGTTCTCAGCCCTCTCCAGCCGAGTGGGTGGCTTTGGAAGGAGGTGCAGTGGAGCAGCTGAGAAGGAATCAGAGGCTGCTGCCAGCTCCCCTCTTCACCCCTCTGGCTCAAACACAGCATTAATGGTCCAGCCCAGCATGTCCCTGGGGCCTTATCTGCATCCTCAAATTGTACCAAATTAATTAGCCCAGCACAGCAACAGCAGCCCAGCCTTCCCTAATGCTCTGCAAATGCAATTACCCCGGTACCAGAGTTTATTTGAGATATTCCAATTAACTGTGAGCTTTGCTTGTGCACTGTCTGGTGGAGCTGCTCCTGTCTGGCTGGTAAATACCTCATTAAATCCCATTCCATGGAATCCCAGACTGGTTTGGGGATGGAGGGAAGGGACCTGGAGGCTCATCCAGTTCCAAGCCCCTGCTCTGGGCTGAGACACCTTGCACTGGAGCAGGTTGTTCTGGAGGAGTTGATGTCCTGGGGAAACATCTGGGTTTGACAGGACCCAAATCAGTTCAGGGATGGAGGGAGGCAGAATTGGCTCCCAGAGACACCTGGATTTTCTGATTGTCTCACAGGGAGACATTCCAGTGGAATTTTCCTGCTTAAGTGAGTGTAAATCAGTGCAGAATCACCCAAGTGTTGGTGCTTGTGATTGATCCCACACTAAACTTCCCATTAAATAATTTACCAAAGCCTAGTTTGAAAAAATATGACCTCCCTCACAAAATACAAAATAATGTTCTTCTGTGTTTTTATTAGAGAAAAAAAAGGATAAAAAATATAAAACCATTTCTCTGCTTGTGTGTGTTTAGCCCATTAGTCTGGCTCAGAAAGGAGGTCTTGCCTTACAGAAATCTGAAGCCAGATCTGGAAACTGTTCAGTCCAAGCATCGAGGAGATTTTGGGAGGATTTCTAACCCCCTCTAGTCCCAGGTGCCAGCTTTGGATGCACCCCTGATGTGTTACTGTAATAAATGAGTGGTAGGAGCTGCCAGGAATGGGACGTGGGTGTTAAATTNCAGCATGTCCCTGGGGCCTTATCTGCATCCTCAAATTGTACCAAATTAATTAGCCCAGCACAGCAACAGCAGCCCAGCCTTCCCTAATGCTCTGCAAATGCAATTACCCCGGTACCAGAGTTTATTTGAGATATTCCAATTAACTGTGAGCTTTGCTTGTGCACTGTCTGGTGGAGCTGCTCCTGTCTGGCTGGTAAATACCTCATTAAATCCCATTCCACGGAATCCCAGACTGGTTTGGGGATGGAGGGAAGGGACCTGGAGGCTCATCCAGTTCCAAGCCCCTGCTCTGGGCTGAGACACCTTGCACTGGAGCAGGTTGTTCTGGAGGAGTTGATGTCCTGGGGAAACATCTGGGTTTGACAGGACCCAAATCAGTTCAGGGATGGAGGGAGGCAGAATTGGCTCCCAGAGACACCTGGATTTTCTGATTGTCTCACAGGGAGACATTCCAGTGGAATTTTCCTGCTTAAGTGAGTGTAAATCAGTGCAGAATCACCCAAGTGTTGGTGCTTGTGATTGATCCCACACTAAACTTCCCATTAAATAATTTACCAAAGCCTAGTTTGAAAAAATATGACCTCCCTCACAAAATACAAAATAATGTTCTTCTGTGTTTTTATTAGAGAAAAAAAAGGATAAAAAATATAAAACCATTTCTCTGCTTGTGTGTGTTTAGCCCATTAGTCTGGCTCAGAAAGGAGGTCTTGCCTTACAGAAATCTGAAGCCAGATCTGGAAACTGTTCAGTCCAAGCATCCAGGAGATTTTGGGAGGATTTCTAACCCCCTCTAGCCCCAGGTGCCAGCTTTGGATGCACCCCTGATGTGTTACTGTAATAAATGAGTGGTAGGAGCTGCCAGGAATGGGACGTGGGTGTTAAATTAGAGGGTCCTGTTATCTTGTTATCCTCCCCAAGTATTAATTTATATAAATATCCAGAGCCTTGTTTCCCATAATCACTGGGATCTCTTCTCAGTGGTGGTTTTTATGAGCTGGGGACCTGACCTTTTTAAGCAGCTTTACAAATTAAGTAGCCAGTAGATTAATTTTCTGTAGCCTGTTTTCATCATGCAGAGCAGGAACTGTTCTGCACTGCTGTGGCAATAAATTCTGCTTGTGGAGCCTGGGAAGAGAGGGGGGAAAAAATCCTCCAGATAAGGTAAAATAGTCACATCCTCAAGGAGAGATTGAAATGAGTTGGGTCAGAAATGAAGCTCCCCTTGGTTTAATTGAGTTTAGGGCTCTCCCTGAAGGGGGAGGTCAGGGACAGGGCTGTGCCCAAATCCAGGGAGGTTTGGAGTCCGTGGCCAAAATTTAAGCACTGCTGACTGCAGAAAGATCTTCAATTCATCATGGTAACAAATCTCTTGATGCTTTAGGGAACTTCCCAGAACCAGACTCAATTCTGGCTGGACTCTGTCATTAAATTCCACCTTGCAAAAAATAACTCTAAATGGGAAGGGATTTCCTTCTTGTTGCCTGTTTTCTTCCAGTGGTGTGAGCTGGGGTGATGGGGCTGTGCTGGGCACAGCAGGGGGAGGCTCCACCTGCAGAACCACTCCTGGAGCTGCTCAGGACATCCCTGCCTCTGCTGGGGCTCAGAGCATCCTGCCCAGAATTCGGGGTTCCTTTTGGATCCAGTGCCAGGATTGAGGAGGGATGGCTCTTGTGCTTTTCACCTGGCTTTCATTAAAGTGTCAGAGTGATTGTGATGATGCTTGATACTCTCTGGTAAGGAATTAAACCTCTCTCTTCCCTCCACAAGGGCTGAAAATGCTTAATTGAAATCTTACAGATAAAACACAGCCTCCAACCTTAAAAAAAAAACACCTCCAGAGGACCAATATCACAGTAATGCCCGTGGCCTCTTCATCCTCCCCCTGATCAAAGTTCATTCTGATTTTTATCTGGTGCCTACATCAAATATGATGGTTAACCTTCAGATTTCCTGTCTCAGCCTCCCAAGCTTTGTGCTACTTGCAGTTACTTTTCAGTTAATTAATTTTCTTGCAGTGCTGAAGGGGAGAGGAACTGATACCCTGAATGCAAATTGCCCAGGGCAGCACAAGTGCTTTAGGTAGAAGGGAAAATGGGTGTTCATGGCTGTGTTTGTGGGTGGGTTTTCCTTTCCTGGTACACAGGAGTGGATTTTGGGTCGGTGTATTTGGACAAGGAGGATTTTGGGATGTGCTCTGAAGCTTTCTGGAGTCTGGTGGAGACTCATGGGGGGCTTCTCCTGGTGCCAGGGGAGTTCTGAGTGCCCAGCTGTGGGTTTATTGTTGGAAACTGATATTTTCCTGTTCCTGGGTGAAGGTGCAGTGCTGGGGGTTCATCCCAGCCTCATTTAAACCTTGGGCATTACCAAAAGCCCTTCCTGTTCCCAGCACTGCTTCTTCCCAATGGTGAAATGCAACAAAAACATTCATTATTTAAAGCTGAGGAGAGGAAGAAGCCCTCAGGGCTGCCTGTCCATCCTCGGTCCCCAGGCACCCCAGGCTGCTCTCCCCAGCTCTGCCAGCCTCTGGTTCAGCTCCTGCTGCTGCCCAGAGCTGGAGATTCGATGCTTAACTCTTGCCCATCACCCAGGGGGCTCAAAGGAGCTGCTGGGCAGTGGTTGCTCCCTGCCCAAGCAAGGTCTGGCCTGTAGGTCCCTTGGTACAGGAGAGTTTTTCATTTTGGAGGAGCAATGTGCAGGTTGGGTGGCCCAGGAGCACCCCACGACCCCATTTCTGCTGCTTTTTGGGGTGAAGAAGGCACTGAGCTGCTGGAGCCAGCCCCATGTGTGCCCTGAGGAGCTGATGGCAGCACAGAGCCCACAGAGCATCCAGGGACCTGTTAGAAAGCACATTTGGGGCTCAATCTTGTGGAAATGCAGCTTGATTTCGTGTGCAGGTCTGCAGCAGTTCCCCAGAATGTGAGAAGTGCTGTGGTTTTAATTCCTTCCCTAGGCAGGAGCTGGGGGGTGTCTTTCAGCATCATTACCTGGTGCCATTAAGAGAAATGTTCTGCGTGTTTCTCGTCTGCTTCTAAAAATGCCATCCCGGCCCCTGGGGTGACATTTTGGGGCTGTTTTTCTCCAAACCCACCATCCTGGTTTTCAGCAGGGCTCAGGGGGTGGCTGGCAGCCTGGGCAGCAGTCCAGGAGGTGTCACAGAGCCCGGGTGTCACTGTGCCTGTCACTGGGAGAGGTTGTTTCCATCTCCTGGGATGCAGAGCTCCTCTGCCAGCTCCAGCTTCACCTGCTCTGCTGATCTGGGAGCTGAACTCTCCCCTCCACGTCCTGTCTGCTGGACAAGGCTCTGCAAATCTCACTACAGCAGAAATCTGCAGGTTTTCCAGGCTGTTATTTCCCCCATCAGCCATTATCAAAGGTAAAAGCTGAGACAAACTTGGCATTATAAATGTTTTTCTTGGCTGAGCGTTGGCTCTGCAGTGGTGATTTCCCTGTGGGTGATGGCCTGGGATGAATGTGGCAGGAGTTTGTTTGTTCTGCCTCCTGGCAGGTACCCTGGCACTTCTTGCACCGAGGAAAACAACACATTTAGTTGTAATTTTGGAGGCTTTGTGAAAGTGAAGTGAGGCTAATTGGGAGGGAGTCACCCACAGCGTGACTGCGTGCAGAAAAATTGCATTTTACCCATGGTGGATGAATAATGCCATGGCAGCCATACAAGCTCTTCCCAGAAAAGCCTTTTGGATGTTGGAGGATTGCATGCTGTTGGTCTGATGGCAAAATTGCTAAAATAAGATTTCTTGGGATGTCTCAAGAAAGCAGAGTCTGCAGTGAGGCTGCTGTGTGCCCTGAAATGAGGATGTTTCTGTGTCTAATGTCAGCTCAGGGATGTTTGGGGATCATAAAAACACAGATTTTATGGAAGGGACCTTAAAACTCATTGGTTTTAACCCCCTGCCACACACAGGGACACTTTCCACCAGACCAGTTTGCTCCAAGCCCTGTGCAGCCTGGCCTTGAACATGTCCAGATATCAATGAATATTTAAAATCTGCTCAGATGGGACTCCTCCATAACTGATATCAAGGTTTTTAATTAAGCTTTCTTGTTTGATTCCTCTTTAATTGTCTGTTTTGGCAATTTTGCATGGATGACCATGGAGTCCCAGTTGCAGGCACCCTCCAGTCCCACTCTGTGGCTCACAGAGGTTTCAGAGCTTGGCTCTTCAGCATTTGTTCATGGCAGCTTGGTTTTAAAGAGACAAAAATGAGTTGTGTGAATGCCTTGAATGAGCCCAGGCTTGCAGGCTGCTGCCTGGGCTGGATTCTTGACGTGACAGGGCTGGGTTTGCTGACTTGGCTGCTCTTGGCTCCTCTCAGAGCTTTTCTCATCCCTGCCCTGTCAGAATTTCATCCCAGCTCCATTCCCTGCGCCAGCCTGAGGAGCAGGAGGACAATGCCTGCCTGGAAAGTTCCCTGGAAGTGCAGCACTGCAGGGTAACTCTATCCAGGCTTACACAATTCCTCCTTTTCCTCAAGAGCAGCTGAGTGCTCTGTTGTAATTCGATTGTCATGGTTCAGGTCAAGTCCTGTCTCAAAGCTCTGGGTTGGCCCAAATGTTTTGAGTTTTCTCTGCAGGAGCCTTCCCACGCACGGAGCTCTCTGGTTTCTTCATCAGCTCTAATCAGGATTCATTCTTCACAAGTCCCATCTCTTATCTGTGGTCATGTTTTTGGACTGAAGTGTGATCCTGGGCGAGGCAAACACGAGGTTAGCACTTCACAACAACAGCATGAGCTAAGACATCTCTTTTTTCATTCTTTTCTTTTTTCTTTTTTCCTTTCCCCCACTTTTTTTAACTGAGTTCCCCTGCTGGAGCTGCATTTCTTCCAGCCAGGAGAGAAAAAGGCTGGGTTTGAGGAGTGTGGAAGGGAACTCTCCATTCAGGGTGCCAGCTGTGGGCAGATGGAGCAATGCTCTCCTGCTCCCAGGCTTTCTGCAGCCTCAGATTTAATTGCTCAGCCTGGATTTGTCAGTGGTGACCCTCAGATCTGGGATGCAGGAGTGAGAGATTCCTGCATTCTGTGAGAAACACCCCAGGTGATTCTTTTGGGCCGTTTGCTGTGATATTGATGAACCTTGGAAGTTCTGGGTATCTCCTCTGGAGCAGGATGCTGATCCTGGGTGGTTTCCCCACACTCAGGGATGCAAATCCTCTGCTCCCTGCCTTGCCATCCATCCCCAGGAGCTGCTGGAGACCTGGGCTGTCAGAGGAGGGTTGTGCCCACCTGGTTTGGCCAGGAGCTCTTGTTACTCCCAGGATTGGCTCTGCAGCTCCCAGAGACATCCTGAGAGATCAATCCAGATCATCCTGAAAGATCAATCCAGGGATTTGACTGGGCTTTCCCAGACCCTCAGTGGGAAGGGTTTGGCTTACACAAACCTCAGACCTGTGGCTGGGGGGGTTGGGGCACTGCTGAACCTGTTGGACCCGCTGGATTTGGGGTGGTTGGGGGAATTGCAGCCCCTGGAAGCACCAGGGTGGATGAAACCCTGCCAGGCACTGCAATTAAAGCCTTAAAACCCTTAATGATCCTGGCTCTCCCAGGCCTGGGAGGGCTCCACAAAGGAGGGAAGTACTGTCAGCAGCAGCAGCAGGTCCAGCGTTTTCTTGGGGAAGTTGCAGCTTCCTTCCTCTCATTTAGAGCCCCTGAGTGCCGTGGGGTGACCCTGGGATGGACAGACGGACAGAGCCCAGTGCTCCCCCGGGAATGTGGGATCTGATGGGTACTCAGAGGCTCTCCTGACACCAGGGAGAGGTTTTGGGCTTTGGGGAGGTCATCCCTGCTGGTGGGAGTTCCCCTCAGAGCACACAAACTTGCCTGTGACGTCTTCTTCCCTCCTCCAGGCTCACGGATGTCACCAGATCCTTGTCCCCTCCTCCAGCCCTGAGTTGTCTGGGACTCATGGGGAGTTTTAGCCACATTAATGGCCTTCTTTTTGCTTTTCCTTTTTTTTTTTTTCCCATATGGAATGGGGGAAATGAACCTGGCAGTCTTCATGGGGAGTTTAGAAGTCAGGAAAACGTCTCTTGGATGAAATAGGATGAGTTCTTGGAGCCCTGGGCTTGGCAGGGTGACAGCAGCCTACTCTGAGTGTCCTCTGCCTCTGGGGGCTGAGGTTTGGGACCTCTGGGTATTTAACAGGTTACTCCAGAGCCTCTCTTTGCTCTTTGCTGTTTTTAAATAATTTTAAATTGTTTTCACAGTCCCACGTTGTTCTGGTTGCCAGTTCATGAGTTTGATATTGTTGACTGAGAGACCTCTTCCCTTTGAGAGCCCAGAGACCACGATGGGAAGGTCCTGTGGGGTGACTGGGGGATCTTTGTCCCTTTGAGCCGTGCCAGGGTGATGATGAGTGAAGATGTGAGGATGAGCAGGAGCAGAGCAGGGCTTGGCAGCCTGTCCTGCTCTGCTGCTGCACCCTTGGTGTGCTTTTCTTGGGCAAGGTGGGAGCTCCTGGTGAGTTTCTGCAGGAGTTTTGGCTCCCCCCTGAGCTCTGGCTGATTCTCCTCCCTGGGAAGGACCTTTGCTTTGCTGTAGATTTGCTTTCCCCCAGTCCTCCCAGTGCCTAGTTTGCTAAAATCCATGGTTGTTTTACCTCAGGTACTTTCCTAGGGATAAATCCTGCTTGTGAGTGGATGTGAGAAGGAGAAGCTGTGGAGAGGTCAGCCCTCATCAGTGTTTCAGGCTCATTAATCAGCCTCCCTAAGTGGAATTTGCCCAGCCCTGGAGCGCTCAGCGATGGGAATGGCTTTGAAAGGGAGGGGGAAATAATAGTGCTAAACTGTTTGAGAAATAATTTCATTCTCCACTTCTCAATAGATAAATCTGCTGTCCAACAACCCGAAATTTAATCTGTCCATCTGAAGTAATTGATGAGCTGCGACTTGAATCCAAATGTGAGGGGGAATTCTCTGCAGAGAGGTTTTGTGCTGTCTCTGCACCAGAGACAATGGGGCGAAGCTGGGGAGGAGCAAAGCCAGGAGGAACAAAGCCACTGGGGATTGGGTGCTGCTGGGGGGGGAAATAGGAGCTCCACTGCTGCTTTTGGCTCCTTGCTGGTCCCAAAACTGTCCTGGTGAGCGCTTGGTGCCGAGGGGAGCTGGATGGGGCAGAGCCATTTGGAGAGAGCAGAGCAGGTCGTGATTCTCAGTTTCAGATCAGAGAATGGTTTGGCTTTGAGGGCACCTTAAAGACCCCCTCATCCCAACCCCCTGCCATGCTGCAGCCTTGCACTGCCCACTGGATGCCCTTGGACTTTCTCTCCATTCCTGCTGCTGGAGGAAGCCAAGGGAGTTTCGATGCCCCTTTGCAATGTCAAAGCCGTAGCTCAGAGATGCTCCCTTTGGCTTTCTGCAGGGGTTTGTGCCGTGGGCCCCCTGTTTTCCTGTAGTAAAGGATGTGTTTCCTCCAGGACAGAGCCTCCCCTGCCCGTTTGCAGAGCCTGGGATAAGCTGATGCTCCCAGCTCCCCGTTGAGGAGTCGCTTTTCGCCCGGCGCTTCCCAGCGGTGCCCGGCAGTGAGATAAGAGGAAATCTGACATCACGGCCAGGAAGTGCTAAAGAAAGTGCCTCTCATCATTCATCAGCAGGGTTATCTCCCCCAGCAGAGCTCCTGCATTCCTTGCATGCTGCAGGACACATTTCAGGCTCCATGCCCAGACACCCTCTGTGCCATCGTGTGCTCCCCCACAGCCTCAGCCCCTCTCCAAAAGGCCCTTTCCAAAATTCTGGGAGCTGCTGGATGATCCTGCCCTTCCAGGCAAAATCACCCTCCTCAATCCTTTCCTTTTCTTGTGTTTTATGGCATTTTTTGGAAGTCTCCCAGAGATTCCCAAGCTTTGCATGTCCCTCCTTTGTTCCATCCCAGCTGCAGGGAGCAGGGACTGCTCTGACAGTCACACAAACGTCCTCCAGATCCCACCTGGGATGTTGAGTTTGGTTGTTGAGCAACTGCTGCTGCATTCTGCAGCTTTTTGTCTGTCTCTGGCATCACTGGGCTGCTCAGGAGAGTGATGGAGTCCCCATCCCTGGTGGGATTTCATGTGGGGTTGATGTGGCGTTTAGGGACATGGCAGTGCTGAGCTAATGGTCAGACTCGATTTTAGGGGTCTTGTCTGACCAAAATGACTTTGTTTTTCCTCTAACAAAGCAGTTTTGGTGGTGTCAGGAGCACATGTGGCCCTCAAGCCTGTGGGCTGGGGAGTGTTTCCAGCCCACCCCGGAGTCGTTGGCTCTTTTCTGATGAATTTGCATTGGAAATGGCTCCTGTCTCATCAGTGCAGGTGCCACGGGTGCCCAGTCATTCAGGGACCACAGGGAGGGGCCTCAAGTGGGGGTGTGAGGAGGAGTGAGGGGCTCAGTCACCCACAGGCTCCTCTCCCAGCCCCAGAGCTGGAGTTTGCAGTTGCAGAAACATCCAACCTGCCCTTCCTGCCCTGGGGTGGCTCAGCTGCTGTGTCCCTGTGCAAGATGGAGTTATCCCAAGTGCCAAATTATCCCTTTTGACATCCCCTGAAGGCACCTCCAGTGCATTTCTGAGTTTTCAGGATGAGTTTGGGTGGCACAAAACCTCTCTAAACTCACTGAATCCAGAGACAGAAAGAAAACCATGAAAACTTCCTTTAAAACAGAGTCTCCCAGAAGCTGCTGAGGAGGTCCCAGTGTGTCCCAGGCACTGGGGCTGTTGCCCTGAGTGCAGGGTGGCCAAGGGCTCCCAGTGGGAGTTCAGAGCAGTTTATTCACTTTATGACTCTGCAGAGTGGTTAAAAATAAGTGGAGCTCTTGTGAAACTGGCTGAGTGCAGGTGATGGGGCCCTTCTGCTGCCTCTCTCCAGTGCTGGTTCTTCACCACCCTCCAAGGGCTGGGGCAGAGCTGACCACACTTTTCTCACCCATTATCAGGCTTCAAGGTATTTTGTTTTACCTGATGAGTTTCTTGCTCTCTCTGGCACAATCCCATCCCTGTTCCAGTCACCTCTTCCCTCTCTGATGGGCTTTGGGGTGCCCAGGATGTTCTCCCCACCCAAGGACTTGTGCTGTGGCTGTTCTGGAGCCTGGAAATGTTGCTATCCATGGAATTTGTCGTGGTCTCAGGTCTGTTTCCAGAGCTGAGCAGGGTGTCTGTCCCCAGAAGCCAGGGCTGGTGGTTCCCAGGGCTGTTGGGGATGCACAGGACTTGGAATTCGTGTTGTTTGTGCTGCCTTGCTCCAGGGGAGGTGTCAGGACCCTGCTCAGCACTCGAAGCAGATAAATGACACCATTGATTTTGGGTCTGACAGGTGCTGAATGAGCCCCATGCAGAACATTGATTTCCCTCTCTCTTTTTTTTTCTCCTGAGAAATGTTTGCTTGTCCAAAGGTGTGATTGACTGGTGAATAAAATGGCCTTGGCACAGCCCATATTAAATTGGAGCTAATTTTAACATGTGGCCACTGAGTAACAGATTTGAGCCAAGAATTCATCACCTTCCATCAGCAGCGACCTCCAAATGCCAAAAAAATTAAAAGCACAAGATGATACTTTGCAGAAAAAGCTCCAGGAGTGAATTGTGCCACCAACACCCACGCTGGGTGTGCCCACCTGGACCTGTGGGGCTCCAAGAGTGAGGGTGAAACCCACCTGGAGTTGTCACCCTGAGTGGTGGCTTTTCCTGTGGGCAGCGTGGTGGCCTTGCTCTGCTGCCAGGACTCTGGTTAATGGTGTTTGTTGTGTTTTGTATCAGGCCTTTTTCAGCAGCTCTTGAAACAGATTCTGGGCTTTTTCCTCGATGTTTGTCACCTGCTGGCACTCAGGGCCTGGCTGGTGGCGTGGTGGCTCTTTGCTGGTGTCACCTGGGGCTGCAGGAGGGCACTGCCACTGTGGCAGGTGCCTCCTGCTCATTTAGCAGCTGTGGTGAGGTGGTTTCCACATCTGAATTAGATGAGAAAAATCACTTTTCACACTCCTTCACTGGCACAGCTGCCCAGAGAAGCTGTGGCTGCCCCTGGATCCCTGGCAGTGTCCAAAGCCAGGCTGGACAGGGCTTGGAGCAGCCTGGGACAGTGGAAATTGTCCCTGCCATGGCAGGGGGTGGAATTGGATAATCCTGAATGTCCCTTCCAGCCCAACCCTTGGGTGATTCTGAGTGTGTGATTTGGTGCTGGGCAGGGAGTGCTGCAGAGGAAGTTTGTGTCTTGCTGGGTGCAATTGTGGCAGTGCCCTGTGTCATTAACTTTCAAAATTGGAGGCTTAAAAGGATTTAAAATAAGCCCATGCTGGAACTTTGGAATCAATGGCACTGCAGTGCAGCAGCACACACAGCCTGGGGTGTAAATTCTTGCAGAGACCCAGGAGATAAAGTTATGAAATAACCCATGTCAGCAAGAGAGGCTGTAAAGCAATTGCAAAAAATAAAAAATCCCCCAAAACCTCACAGTCTAGACACTTCTATTTACTGCAGTGTTTATGTGAGATAGAGGAATGCCCCAGAAAACCAGATTTGTTTTCAATTTCTGCCTCTGGCACGTGCTTGTCTGGTGAGAAGGCTCTGATGCAAGGGGACTGTGCTGTGCCCCCCCCGTGCTGGGGGAGCTCTGCTGTCACTCCCTGGCCCCCATGGCGTGGGGGGGAAGGGGAAAAGGTTATTCCTTGCTTTGTGTAGGTGAATCAGCCTGATGTTAACGAGGTGGTTTTGCTAATCCAGGGCTGGAAACCTCGTGTCTAATCCCCCAAGCAGCACTGGGCAGCGTCTGTGGAGACGCCCCAGCCCCAAAGACTCTGCTTTGATTCTTTTAATTAAAAGAAAATTAAGCTATTTTCTTTTGCTTTGAACCCTGGGTGAAGTTTGCAAGAGGCCTCTTTACGTTGTGTGTGTTTGATGACAGCTCGGGGAGCTGAGATTGTGCCATGTGACAAAACCAGGCTGAGGGAATCCACCCAAAGGCAGCTTGGCTCCTCTGCCTGTTGATCACATGGGGGTGATTCACCCCTTTAATGGATTGATTTCCTCAGGATTCTAACAAGTTTGTTGGGTATTCATAAGGAATGTGCTGAAAAAGTGAGGAGTTGCCTAAAGATACAGCGATAAATTGCAGGTATTTTGCAGTGAGGGTGCAGAAGGAAAGGAGGTTAATTGGCTGCCTCAGCAGATGAAGGATGTAGGTAATGCAGCTGCAAAAATGAAGCAGATTTTTGTTTTTCTCTTCTTTAGCCCCTGTGCTGCCAGGCAGCACCGTGGGAGCGAGACCCTCTGGAGTGCTCAGCCCACAAAATCCCTGATGGTTGTGGATAAACAACCTTTCATTGCTACAGCCAAAGATTTTTTAAAAGAGAAACTTCATGTCATGGGTAACCAAGGGTTTGGGTTGGAAGGGATATTACAGATCAATCCAGGGACACCTTCCTCTATCCCAGGCCGCTCCAAGCCCCATACAGCCTGGCCTTGGGCACTTCCAGGGATCCAGGGGCAGCCCCAGCTTCTCTGGGCACCCTGTGCCAGGCCCTCCCCACCCTCCCAGGGAGGAATTCCTTCCCAATATCCCCTCCATCCCTGCCCTCTGGCACTTTGAAGCTATTCCCTGTGTCCCTTCTGTAGGGAGCCAAACGGGATCGTGCTGGAAACAGTTAAATGTTCAACGCTGGGCTTCTGTGGAACATCAGCTGTGATTTATATTTGCCTTTGACCTTGAAAGGGGAAACGTCCTGGCTTGAGTTTTGCAGCCCTTCTGCGCCGTTACCTTGGGAGAAAGTTGTTTTTCAAAGGGGCGTTGTGTTGCTGGTGTGCAGCTGAGAACACAGGAGCCCTCGCAGGGCACACGGGCTCTGACCCCCTCAGAAACAACAAATAAACTCCTGCCTGCCTTTGCAGCACGAGTTGCTCAGTCCCTGCTAACTCATCTTGCCTTTAACTTGGTAAATCTCTGCAGCACGAGTTTCTCAATCCTTCCTAACTCATCTTGCACTTAACTTGGTAAATCTCTTTGCAGCACGAGTTTCTCAGTCCCTCCTAACTAATTTTGCACTTGGTAAATCTCTTTGCAGCACGAGTTTCTCAGTCCCTCCTAACTCATCTTGCCTTTAACTTGGTAAATCTCTTTGCAGCACGAGTTTCTCAGTCCCTCCTAACTCATCTTGCACTTAACTCTGTAAATCTCAGTTACAATCCGTGCCTGCCTCACTCACTTTGCCCCTCCTCTTGTCTTTTGTCTCCCTCAGTTTCTGTGCTTGAAGAACATCCGAACCTTCCTCAAAGTGTGCCACGACAAGTTTGGGTTAAGGAACAGCGACCTCTTCGATCCCTTCGACCTGTTCGACGTGCGGGACTTTGGGAAGGTAAGAGTTAACTCCTGAGCTCCTGGGAAGGGGTGAGGCTGGCACTGGGGCTGGGCACTGGGCTTGTGCTCCAGGTTTGGGAGGAAAATTCAAAGGTTTCCTGGTTTTCTGAGCAGTTTGGGAGAATCAGGCAGCTGTTGCCCTGTGCTCGTGGTGTATTTAGGATTCTGCTGTGTCCTCGGTGTGTTTAGGGGTTGTTTTAGGATATTTGGGGGTTGATTCTGCTGTGTCCTCAGTGAAAGGAGACCAAGCCTTCAAGTTTTCTGCTTTAGATTACAAAGTCGCTGGGATCTGTCTCTGAAGGATGTGACCAATGTGTTTTTGAGAGGAACCAAGCCTTGCACAGAGTCCACACCTTGCTCAGTCCTTCCCCACCTGCTGCCACCTCAGCGAAGCAAAATAACTTTGCCAAAATCACCACTGATTTTTGTCACATGGCCAGTGAGTGTCTGTGGGGTCAGGGAGTTTCACAGCAGGGTGAAATGAGTGCCCTGAGCTTCTCAGAAATGTGTTGCTGTAAGTGATGGTTGGCACCAAGTACTGAGCAAGGAAAACTCTGCCTGGTTTTGACAAGTGGCTCTTGTTCTGATCCCCTGGCTTTGACACCAACTGCATCAGGGCTGATGGATACAGGGCTCAGGGAAGCCATTACCCAGGACAATTGCTATATTCTTCAGCAGAAAAGGTGATAAAAGATTTATTAAAGCTCTGTATTGTTTTACCTGTTTCGAGCTGGCAGACATAAGCTGCTGGAAGGCATCTTCCCTTCTGATTATCCAAGGAGTAGATTTTCACTGCTGATGGGGATATATTATTTGATATTTATTGCCTAATTTATTTCTGGACCATTATGTGGAATGTGCAGTTGCAGTGCCTTGTTTTATGAGGGTTTTTTTGATTTATGGAATACAAGAAGGCAGTTGTTGTTCTGGGAATATGAATGCACAGAAGGAACCTTTTGGGCTGGGGAAGGAACTGCTGCTAATTAAAATGCTGCTTTATCGTCACATTGTCTCTTGCTTTGTGCAGTTTCAGATTGCCTCTGATGCCTGTTAATAGGGCCTGGTGTTAAACACTGCTGGAACACATCAGCTGACGAGCACAGTTTGCCTTCCTTTCTGCTCTTCCCTCCCCCCATTCACTTTTTGGGGGTGCCTTCAGCTTTGTGGCTCAAGGAGGTGATTTTTTTGCCACTCCCTCTTTCCTCATGGCAATCTGGTTGTTTTAGGAGACTTGGGAAAGAAATGTGTCATAAACCTCCAAGAGATCCAAATGTATTTTATTGCCTGCATCGTGCTGGTTTTCATGTTGTCGTCATCCTCAACCAACCATAGAAAATGTGGGAAGCACAGACTCTCTACACAAAAACCTCTTTTTTTTTTTTATCAGCTTGGTGGAGGTATCAGCTGTCCAGCTCTGCACCACCCTAAATCCCTCTGGAAGCCTGTCAAAACATTCCCATTGTCTTCACCACCTTTCATTCCCACATTATCCTCAGATCTGTGTTCAACAGTGGCAAAGCAAACAAACAGGGAAAAATCTGCTGTTGACCAGAGCTCCTTTTCCGTTTTGAGTCACGGCGAGAGCAAAAGGAGTCTCTAATCCACGTCCCCACTGGCCAAACACAGACTTCACACACAAAAAATTCCTCCTGGAGCTATTCACTCCTCAGATCAATAGTATTTTTTTGGGTACAAGGCACTTACACCACGCAGGAGGCATTTCTGAAGGAGTGCAGTAACAGACGAGCATTTAATTGCAGAGGGGCTTTGGTGGGGTGGTGTTGGGTGTTTCCTTTCTGGATGCCACTGGGGTAGTTACTCCTCTCCTCCAAACCAAAAGGCCTCTGGGACAGCAATTACCAGCAGCTTTTGGGATTGCTGGAGTGTAATTACTGAGGAGAAAGGCAGGGACTTGCCTTTCTGTGGTGCCAACCTTTGCGTAAAGGGCTTTGAATCTTCGGGCTTTTTTTAGTGTTAGAAAACCACTGGTGCTTTAAAAGAGGATGAAAAAAATCTCAGTCTTGCCTTGCCCAGCTGTTATTCTGAGAGAGGTTTCCATGTTTCCATCACTTCTTTTGGCTCCTGAGCCAGGCTTTCTGCAAGGAGGAGCTGCCACAGCATCGATGGAGCCCCTTCCAACGGAGCGACGGTGCCTGGGGGCTCCTGGAGTCCAGCAACGTGTGGGTTTTGCTCCTTCCTTGAGTTTTAAGCTTGGGAAGCTACTTTTTGCTGTCAGCAGGGTGGCAGCTGGTGAAATGGGGCCGTGAAGCACGTGGGCTTGTCCAGCCCAAATCCCAGTGGAGCTGGGAAGCTCCGTCTCTGGCTGCGGGGGACGCCGGGTGATGGGCGCGCTCCAGCTCCTGCCAAATGGATGCATCACCTTCCCTGTCATCTGCAGTGTCTCCCAGCTCCCCAGGGGAGCCCAAAGGCTGCTTCCAATTGCTCGTGGCCAGTTGAAATTGCTCACAGCCAGCTCTTTTTCCCCATGTGCAGTTATTAAGCAGTCCTGCTGTGGTGGAGGCCGTGCTGCGTTTCACGACAGAGGTTTGCAGAAGTGACCTGAGATGCTGGTGCCTGCATTTCTACCCTTCCCCTTCAAGTCATCTTGAGAAAAGGTTGTTGTATTAGTTATTTTTGAAGATTTGATCCTTTTAAAAGTGGCTCAGAGCTCTCCATAATCACCAGTGGCACCTGCAGAAGTGCTTTCTCCGTGGCTGCAGGATGCAGGAGTAAAACCCCAGTTAATACTGCCTCATCCCTACCTAGGGTCTGATTCTGCAGGGTTGCTGTGCCCAGTCTCTGTGAGTACAGCCTGGCTGTTAAAAAAGAAATAAAATACAATGCTGGTGCTCATGTAGTGTGTGTTGTTACACATTTAGTAGCAGTGATGGTATAAAATCAAACTCTTATTGGACTTGCTAATTTATTGGCACCAACTGTAATGACATAAAATGTACATAAATATGGATTAAACTCTTTATTACTCTATTAGTCAGCGTGATGGTAGCCAGGTTCATTAAAAGGAGTTACTCATTTTAAATAACTTGCAGTAATGTACTATTTTTTATTTAAGAAATATAGTTCAAATATTCATAAACCTGTGGAGCGTGCCATTTATTAGCCTCCCGCTCCTCTCTGCCCTCCTGACGTGGATTTAATCGTCCTGAATTCCTTTTGAAGTCCTTGCTGTTTGAAAAAGGCTTTTTTTTTGCAAGACAAGGGCCTCCCCTCCCATGCCCCACAGATACTGAACGATGCTGCTCTAAAAATGAAAAAGGGAAGCGATTCACAGGTTGGCTGAAAGAGGAGGAGATGCTGGTACTGAGGTTAAAGTTGTGTTTTCCACTCTGGGTCTGGTCCAGAGGTTGGGGAGAGAAAGCTGCACCCACCTCTCATCCAGAGCAAGGTTTGGAGCAGGCTCTGGGTCCATCCTCCCACTCAGCTGAACCCATCCAGAGTGTTGCTGGTGTGTGTGGCTGGGGCAGGGCTTGAACATGGCTTATTTTGTGTGCCTGAAGTGCCAGGGAGGGGATGTGGGTGCTGGGGAGGTGGCCCTGAGCCTGGCACGCTCCGGTGGCAGCACCAGGAGCTGCCTTGGAGGCGGGAGGGAAATCAGAGTTAAAGTGAAGAGTGCCCTTCATAAATCCAGGGTAATTGCTCCAAGTATTCAGGGTGGTTTTTAGAGTGAGGTGTCCCCTTCCTGCTGCTGGTGAGCTGATGTGGATCCCTCCTGGAAATCTGTGGGGGGAGCCAGGCTGTCCTCACTGGATGCTGTTTGTCCCCAGCACTGTGGCTGGAGAATCTTCCAGGTGAGGGATCCCACCTGGCCACCCATTTGGATGGGTTGGGACAGCTCTGGAGGGGCTCAGCTGCCACAGTCCCCCCCATCCCTTTCTGCCAGGCCCCACCCAGCTGCCAGAGAGTCAGAAAACTCCTTGTTCTGCTCAGACAGGAGGGTGGGGAGCACTGTCAGAATTATTTAAGGGATTCATAACCGAGAGTTGGTGGTTGGTGTTTCTGTTTCTCTGCTGAGAATTCCCCTCCCTGCAGCATCTCTAACATCACATACGAGCTGCTATCCCTGCAGCAGTATTTTCAAGGGTGCCTTTTTAACACAGTTTGGGCAGAGAAAGGGGGGATGATTTACATGAATTAATAGAGGAAGGTGAAAACTGCAGGGCTTTCGGGTGCAGTAACGCAGCAAACCCAGCGCCAGCTGGGACCTGCTGCTGGTGGGAGCAGCTCCTCTTCTCTCATTTTGACTTTCAGGGCTTTTTTCTGACCTCTTGGAGCCAAGAACATATTAAAAGCAGCATGTTTTCTCTCTGCACCACGGAGTGCATGAAGCAATAGTGTCTGGGAGTGGAGAGCAGCGCTCAGCAGCCAGGCTGGGTGTCCCACCCTGGCCCTGCCTCTTATTTTTACAAATCCCTGGAGGCCCAGGCAGCAGGATGGGGCTTCCCATGAGCTGTGCCAGCTCCTCAGATGGCTCTGTGGCATTGGCTGTGTGCCCAGGGGGATCCTGTGGCAGCTGGGAACATCTCAGATCGCTGTGTCACCACAGCGGGCAGGGAAGTGAGGAGAGTTCTCCAAAAGAAGGGCGTGTGTGGTTTATATATTTTTTATTTTTTTTTTAAATTCCCGAGGGAGCAGTCCTGGAGAGAGATTTTTGTGTGTGTCATTGCATGGAAGGAACCCACTTAACCCCTTGTCTGCCCAGTGCTTGCTGTCACTTTGTCCCCACCGAAGAAGGAGCTGCGGGTGCATCCTGTGCTCAGTCCAGGATTTCTCCCAGAGTTTTTGGGACTGGAGTTCTTGCCTGAGGGAGGATCCCCAGCTCTGGGCAGTGTGGGAGAACATGAGGAAGGCAGCCCTGGATGCCTGTGCAGGGCTGTGACTGCACCAGTTGATGATTAACTCCTCACTGCAGGAGCTGTTTGGTCATCAGCAGTTTGGCCTCCTGTGTTTTAATGCCCTTGCTGGAGCTGTTCTGGAGATTGGACATTGGGGTGGATGCTCCAAATGGGAAAAGCAGACTGGAGCAGCACAGCTTGGGTTTATTTTTCCCTCCCTTTGCCAGCTTGAGGGCTCCTTTGGGTTTGGGAGTTCATCATTTGGAATTTGGGTGCTGCAGGGACCCTCCTGCTCCTGGTCACACTGAGGATGTTGGTGGGGCTGTGCTGGCAGGTGCAGTGTGTCCAGCAGCTGTTTCCAGCTGGAAACAGCCACAAGTGAGTACAGGAAACCCTGATGCTGAACATCCCTAAAACACAGTGACAGAATCACAGATTTCTGGGGCAGTCAAGCCTGAACCAGACAGTGCCTGGGGCTGTGCCATGCCAGGACCATTCCTGGGGTGATGTTTGCAGTGAGGGATGTGGTGGTGCAGCCACTCCTCCAGTAATGGACATTTTTAGGCTCCAAATCCTGATAATTTCTCCCTGCTCTGAGTATTGCCCCCCTAGCCTGGACCTTCCCAGCTGCATGGAGCAGTTAAGTGTTGAAAGGGCTCTTCCTGGTGTGTTTTGGGGTGCTCAGGGCTTCAGAAACAGCACCACAGCCTCAAATCCTGCTTAGGCAACAACCTGCTGATAAAAGCCAGTTAATCTTTGACTGCACCCTGAGGGCAGAACCTCTGTGACACTGCTGGGCTGTGCCCAGGGGGGCAGCTGGCAGCTGAGCCACCAGCCTGTGGCCCTGGTGTCACCTCCAGGGCCCCAAATGAGAGAGGTCACACTGGAGCAGATGGAAACACCACAGTCCAGCAGCTGGTGGCCCTCTGGTATTCCCTGCAGGAGCTCTCTGCTTTTCCCCTTTCCTTTCTCCCCTGCTTAAAACTCCAGACTGTTTATAGATGTGCAGCTCTCAGGGCAGCTGAAAGAGCCAGAAATGTTCATTCTGGGAAGTTTTGGCCTTTTCTTCCCCCCCTTTCTTGGCTGCTTTCCCCAGTATTTTTCCAAGGGGTCACACTAAGGGGTGTTATGTTTCAGATCAAACAAGTGTGGGCAGGATTTTTGTGACTCTCACAGCCTTGAGGGGAGAATTCTGCTGTTGGGCCTGGAGCAGAGATGAAAGTGCTTTAATGTAGGAGGAATCTGAAGTATTGATCAGAACATGGATAAATGCATTTTCTTAATGTGCATGGAATTGATTCCCTTGTACCTTGATGATTTGTCTGAGTTCTCCTTGTGTTAATTCCAGACAAGATCAGGGAGAGAAGGATCTTTCTTCACTTTGGAAAACCCCACGAGTGTTAAAACAGCTGCAAGAAGTCTCCAAAATTGGGGAGGGGAGGTGCCAGGCTTTTTTTGGGAAGTGACCCAACAATTTCTGGCTATTGCTTGGTTCCATTTTAGCCTCCCTGATTATGGGGTGTTTGAGGCTCAGTGATAACAGCGAACATCACTGTGGGTGCTTTGTGTGCCTTGGTGCTGAGTGCCTCTCTCATCACTTGAGCTTCACTGTTCAGCATCAGGTGCTCTGGGGAAGGAAGGAAATCCATCCCTGCTAATATCACTTCAGGGACTCTTGGAATAAAAGGAATTTTTTATTCTCTAATGAGCCCTTCTGTTTCTTCATTAAAACCTTCAGCCCCTTGCAGCAGCAGTGTCTGATGATGAGGCTGTCCCAAGGCCAAATAATACAAATAATAATTAACATTTCTAGAAGCAGATTAACACGTGGGTGTAAATGTGGGTTAGGGAAGAGTGAAACTGCCAGGCTGAAAGTTCTGGCAAGGCTGAGCTCCACAATCCCCAGTGCTCAGAGCACAGCATCTCACCTGTGAAACGGGGTAAAAAATGAGGGGGAAGAAGTTTCTGTAGGAAATTGTGATTTTTCTTGGGGCAGAGATGAGTTAATACATTGAAATATCACACCTGAACACAAACATCCTGCTGCCAGGAGGAGCCTGGGTGTCCCCTGCCCCATCCCCAGGATATCCCAGGATTGGAGGAGATGGAGATGGGCTGTGGTTGTTGAGGCTGGGCCCTGCCATGCTCCTTCCAAATCCACATTTCACATTGGAAAGTCCCTTCCTGGAAAGGAAATGTTCATGTTTCACAGTAAATAAGCAGTGCAGACACAAATGTGTTGAAACCTGTGTCAGCAGAGTGGGGGTTTGGTGAGGTTTGCTCTTTGCACCCTGACTTCTCACTGAATTCTCCTCTGAGTCTGCTGTGTTTGGAGAGACTTCAGGGTGTTGAGATTGTGCCAGGCAGGGACAGCTTTAGAAACCAGGGATGGTGGGGAGGTTCCTCATCTCCCTCCCACACTTCTTCATGGGGAAAAGCTGAAGGGGAAAGAAAAAACCATCTTGGACTGTTTTGTTCCACTGGCTGTCAGAATGGGCCGCTTGTTTGTTCTTGGAGGGCTTCCAGATAGGAGATTTCTTATTTTTCCTCCCTCTTTTTCCTTCAGAAATTAAATATTTCTTCAAGAACTCCCTGTAGTTTTTGTGATTCCTCCCACCTGTCCACTGCAGGATGGGTGTGGACACTGGGGTGCACTCATAGGAGGGGTGGAGAGGATGGTGAGCATAGAAAGGGTGGAAAATTCCAGGAATATCCTGGAGCTGGAGGGTGTTGGGGTGGTCTCTCTGTGCTGGGTGCAGCTCATGAGGAGCCAGGTGAGAACACAGGATCCCAGGGCTGGTCAGGAGCAATTGAAAAGCTTCTCTCTGAATATCCCAGGAGAGGCTGGAATGAGCAAAGACACCTGCAAGGGTATCTTAAATATCAATTTCCCTTTGTTTTCCAACTTTTCCTTGCCTGCTTCCAAACCAGGGAGGTGATGGTTGGACATCCTTTCCTGTCTGGAGCAGGACAACATCCCTGGCTCACCCTCAGTGCTTGGCTGCTCCACCTAATGAGCCTCAGATGGTGCTGCTGCAAAAAGTTCATTTACAGCCTCAGTGCTAATGGTTCTAAGGGAGAATTGCCCTCTTCCTGCTAATTAGGGATTAGAGCATAATCATGGTGGCAGGACAGCAGCCACAATGCAGCCTGGCTGAAGCTAATGATGGGGCATTTGTCAGGGATTTTTATTTCTTCCAGGCCTCTCTTGTTTGTAATTTTAGGAATTTCTGAGCCAGCGTGGGCTTGGCTGATGTTTGCAGTCGCTGCTTGTGAGGAGTGAGGCTCGTGTGGGAGAGGCTGGGGGAGCTGTGCTGGGGATTTCACCTCCCTGCATGATGGGTGCTGGGGATTTCACAGCCTGGGAGTGAGGGTTTTTTGGGAAAAAGTGGTCAAATAGCTCGGGAAGGAGCGATGTGCAGATGGGCTGGAGGTGTGCCCGTCCTCGTGGAGGTTCCCACCCCAATCCTGGGGTTTTTGGGCATCACTTTGGTGCCAGCCAGGGGTGAGAAGCAGTGACAGAGCTGGCAGTGCTGTGCCCCACACCTGGTGGGAGCAGGGAGACACCTCCAGAGCTGTTTGCATTCCTTGGAGATGGGGTGGGAGTCACCCCACACAGGGCAGAGCTTCCTGTGCAGGTGAGCACCCCTGATTTTGTGCACCTGATTTAAAATCATCTCTCTCTCTGCAGAGAGGGGATGCAAAAGTGGAGCTTTGTGGAGTTTTCCTAAGGGGAAAAAAAAGAGGAAATGTTCTTCTCCTTACCCAGAGTTCACACAGCCCTTTCAGTGAGAATGAGAGTGGGAGGATTTGGAGTGCAGGCTCTGGGTGTGATCTCAGGGGTGTCCCTGTGACAAACTCTGCTCAGGGCAAGCAGCAGAGACAAAACAAGTGGAGACTGTGCTGGGGGACTGATGGAAATGAGTGCTTGGAGAGCCAGGGTGTGAGACAGAGCTGCCCTGCCTGTACCTGAGCCTGATGGAGTGCAGCAGCTCTGCGACAGGAGAGAGAAACTCGCTCTTCCGAGCCAGTGGACTGCGAAGATGATTGGAAAAAATTGAATATATTTCTTTCATGCGGAAATAGCGCTGCAGTCCCTGTACAGAGGGATTTATCAAAGGGACCTCTGTGCTCCAGCAGCAGGGCTGAGCTCACAGCTCGCTGCAGATGTGAACTGAACTGACTGAGTCCCACTTTCAGCAGCTCTGAGTACCCATTGTGCCATGTCCTGAGCCCCCCACGCCAGCCCTGCTCCCAGGCTGTCCTCACACAAGCCAGGCTTGCACAGCCAACGAGTTTTGCTTTAAAAATGAATTTTCTGGCCCCTGGAGAATCCCCCAGTGAAGCAGGCTCTGCACTGGGAACTCCATGTGGGATGCTGGAGGGCAAACAGAGCCCTCCAGTTCCCTGGAGAGGATGCTCCAGTGGCCAGGGAGGTGTTAGAGCTGGGTTTGTCTGGTTTTGTTTCCTTTTTCAGCTGGGATGTTCCATCCCATTAAAATACAGATGATTTTAAGCATATTCAGATGATGCAGCAATTTGGGGAGTTTTGATTTCTGTGGATGTAGATGACAACTCTTCTGTGAGAACCTGATTGTTTGGGGCCAATGGGATTAGACTTTAAGGATGTCACAGATCATGGACAGAGATTTATTACTTACTAGGAGAGTCTGAAGTAGGACCTTGAATTGAAAAAAAACCCCATTGCCCTTGATTTTGTGTTTGAGGTACAGAAGACAGCTGGGTCTGGCTCATCAGCCCCATACTTGATCTCAAAATAAGAAATTTCATTTAAAAACACTCCTGCATAGAAAAATGGAGAGCTGGGAAGTGGAGAAGCTTTTGGTTGGAGTCCAACCTGCAGGGATCCTGTGAAGGACTCTTGCCTTGGGGCCTCACTTGACTCTGGGTGTTTGCTCAGCCCCTTTCCTCCTCCAGCTCTGCTGCCTGCCCTCCCCCTCACTCTTTTTTTTTTTTTTAATCATAATATTGTTCTAATTACTGGAGTGTGAAGAATTGACTCTTAAAATGCCTCTTGGCAAATTCCATTTGTGCATTGATGAAATGTCGAGCCTGTCCTGGGATCTCAACTTTCCTGGCCAAACTGGGACACTGTGCTTGTTCCACTGGCTGGGGATCCCAAATGCCAACAGGAGATGGAAAAGGGAAGAGAAAATGAGGGATTTAGGGGAGGAGAAGGGTTAACACTTGTTTGCTGGTGTCCTGCTGGGCTGTGTTTTCACAGGGCTGTTTCTCCTGGGGAGCTGCCAGATGTGATTTTTTGGGGGTAAACTGGGACAGGCTGGGACAGCTGTGGGTGCAGAGCTCTGAGAAGAAGCTCAGCTGGAAGCTCAGGAAAGGGGTTTGCAGGAAAGTTGTGGGGCTGGGGATGCCCAGCCCTGAACCCTGCAGAGAGCAGGGATATTTGTGGTGGTTCCTTGTGGTCCTTTGTGGCCTCCTCACCGTGGTTGTCCCTGAAGGAAGGAGCATCCTGGACCTTCAGCTCCCTGGCTGGGGCCTGGGCTTGCAGAGAACTCAGGGGCTGTGGTTTAGGTGCTTTCAAAGTGAGTTATTTTCAAACTACTGTAGGGCTGTTTCTGGAGGGTTTTTTTCAACTGAGTAAGGAGCACTTGGTGCAATGCTTCAGGCTTTTTCTGCATTTCCACGGGCATAAAAACTTGAAAAATGATGCTGAAAACTCAGCTAATGAGTAATTGCAAGGTTTGCAGGACTGAGGCTTGAAGAAAAATGCCAGAGAGGAGGTTTTATTCCTAATGTTGGAGACTGGGCAGCTTTGGATGGGGTCCTGGTTCCTGAGCACTTGTGGTGGATTCACTAAGCAGACTGGTGCAGGAAAATTACAGATTGCTCCAGTCTGGGTTCCCCTCAGCCCTCAGTCTGCAGGCTGGGAGCTGGAGAGGGGAGCAGGGATGGGATGGAGAGGTGGTTTTCCCTTGGGTTGCACAAAGGGGACTGGGCTGGCCTGAAGCACAGTGGGTTTGGCCACCATGAGGTCTCCTCCTTTCGGATAAAACCCCCCAGGATTCCTCCCTGAAGGGTGGATTATGGACTGCAGAGCCATTTGGCTGAGTCCCAGCTGATTTTGCTGGATCAGTTGCTCTGATGAGGAGCCAGAATTCATCCCCATGACTCTGCCCTGTGTGGGACAGGGGCAGAGG
This sequence comes from Notiomystis cincta, assembly GCA_013398075.1. NCBI lineage: Eukaryota > Metazoa > Chordata > Aves > Passeriformes > Notiomystidae > Notiomystis > Notiomystis cincta. The sequence continues at coordinate 84,468 of VZRX01007097.1, forward strand.
GGTGTCCCAGCCTCAGTCTCCCACTGGGGAGGTGCTGGGGACACCTCTCCCACCTGCAGAGCTGCTTTGGGGGCATAAAGGGGTTCCACTGTCCCTTGCAGGAGCTCTGGGCACACCCCCTGCCTTATTCCTTCAGTGGTGGCCTCTGCTGGGTTAATAGCTGGGCTGGATGGTCTTGGAGGTCTTTTCCAAGCTCAGTGATTCCATGGATCTGTGATTTTAATGTGCCTCTCCTTGCTCAATAGCTCACAGAAGAGCAGTTATCCTTCAGAGGAGCAGCAGAGCCTGAACCTTCACCACCTCATCCCCCTGCCCTGGCAGCTCATCAGTTTTCACCTTGATGAGGGGGAGAGTTTGAAAAGCAAGGCAAGGCTCAGACCTGCCCTGGCTGGAGGGAAGGAGAGACCAAGCAGGGGCACAGCAAGGAGGGGCAGCAGTGCTCAGCTTTGGGCTTTGTGTTTTCACAGTGCCAGGGACCTTCAAAATGCAGGGAGAGGGCAGTGCTGGAAAACCTGGAGCAGCTGAACTGGGATGCAGCCACTTGGGCTGACAGGGGAAAGATTTTTGGGAGCAGAGCTCTGTGCTGGGAGCTGTTGACTGAACATGAGCTGCAGCAAAACACTTCTGTTTGCAGCCTGGTCTAAAATGACCCAAAACTCACTTAACTTCAGGTACTTCACTCTTCCCAGATGCTTTCCCAGCTCTGCCTTGCCACAGGAAGGTTTGTAAAGAGGGAAGATTTGATGAAAATGAATGGCAGCAGGTTCCTGGTGGTGAGAGCAGTCTGGAGAACAAGCAGATCTTTAGATTCTTGTGGTTTTCCTCCCTTCTATTTCTAGGTCCATTAAACCCATTTTTTTACCCCGTTCTCCTGTGAAATATAAATGAGTAAATGAGGTAACAAGGGCACACTTAAGGAAAAATGAAGCATGACTATAAATACGAGTGACCCAGCTAAAAGGAAGGTCAGGTAAGAGACATTACCCAGTTGTGTTCATTAAGGGTGCCAGGCTGTAATTTAGAATCCTGCTGTAGGATTAGGAAACTGGTTGGAGGACCCATGGAGAGAGATGAGAGATGCAAGATAAGGAGAGGGAAACTTTTTCCTTCCTGGTGTTTGTAGAGGGTGAAACAAAAGAGGGGCTTTGATATCGATGATTATCTGGGATGTAGGATTATCTTGGAATTTTGGGGGGGAAAAAAAACCATCTGAGGGGGGAAAGGAAGGAGCTGATTGATGGCTCCTGGCAGTGTGGCCCTCGTGGTGCTTCTGATTTCCTGCCCCGGGGTGTGTGCTGAGCAAAGCTGGGCTGAAACGTGTGAAAAGTGCATTAAAGGCATAGTTTGGATCCTGAAATTTGGATGATTTGGGGGTGCCAAGGCTGGGGCAGAAATTGCCACCCATCACTGGTGGTTTCTGCTTGAGGAATGATGAAGGGAAATACATGGATTTACTTCAGAAAACAGAAATGTCTCAGAGACAAGAGACAAACTCCCTGCTCTGGGGGGCTGGGAAGGAGTTTCCTGCAGGGCTGTTGGATGTGGTTTTTTCCAGGGCTTTTTCCTGGTGTTTTCCAGGGCTTTGCTGCCTCCAGCCCCAGCACATCCCTGCCTGTCACTGTCCCTGCTCCTGCCCATCTTCCTGCCCAGAGCTCCCCAGGTATTCCTGCCAGGTGTGGAGATGCATCCAAGGGATGTCAGGAAGAAAAGGCAGGACAGAGAAATTCCTCTTTATGGCAGCAAGCAAGAGACCAGGGATTTATCTTGGAGATTTACTGGGCTGCTCTTGTCAGTTTGCTTTTCCTGCCACGAGATTCAATCCTGTGAGCTCAGAGGTTGCTCCACAGATCTGCAGAAGGTGCAGTGATAAAGCTGTTTAAATCCCCTCTTGGATTTTGGAGGGACAGTGGTAATTCCCCTGGTGATGAGGTTTATTTCTCTCCATTAGTACCTGGTTTTGAACAGTTTCCTTTCTTCTCCTTGCTCAAGGCTGGGCTTTCAGAAAAGCCTCTTCTGGAGGAGACTTAGTGTGTGCACACACCACGTGAAGTCAGCCAGGGCTCAACTTCAAAGTGAAGCATGTGGATAAATATTATCCTGACTTGAGGCTACTATTTATTCTTTTTCTTCCAAAACAAAACACATTCACACATGCCTTCTCAAGACTTGGAATTAATTGTTTTGGGTTTCTTTTTTTTACCACTGTGTATTCACTCTGCTTTGCTCAGATGATCACACCTCACCTGCCCCTCTCGGGTTTGTGGGGTTTACAAAAATTTCAGCAATTTTTGGATATTGAGAGGAAAACAGTGTAGCCAGGGCCAAAATCCTCCACTTTTAGGCTCAAAATCCTCTGCTCTTGTTTGTGTGGTTTCCATGGCTCACTGAGATGGGATGGGAGAGTCCAGGGAGATGGAAACCTGGAATTTGGGAGGGTTGGGGTGTTTATTTCAGGTTTGAGCAGTTCCAGTTCACTGTGGGATTGACTCCATGGAAGTGCCTACAACAGGCAAATCCAGGTGTCCAAAAAAAGCCACTTCCACTGCAAATCAGCCTGGTGAATTCTGCCTCAAAGCCTCGGGAGCAGAAACCCCGGATTCCAGACAATTCCTGGCCATCCCAGATGCATCTCCCTGTCTGCTCCAACCCCTTGTGCAGGGGAGAGCCCTTCATGCATAGGAAATAATCAAATAAAACGATGCCATGCCATGTTTTATGTATGAGGGGGCTGTCAATAATCTTCCATGTTTTTTAATGCGAGCTCTCTCGGCGCTGCCGCTCGCGGCTGATGACACCAATTAATTTTATTGTTTGGAAATAATCTCGTGTGCTGTGTGATTTGCACAGCCTTGGCCTTATGCTTTCTAATGATTTCTCTATTAATTTCACTGCTGCCAATAAGCTGGAGATGCCTTTCAAGTGGAAAGGGAAACATGACCTGATACCATGGATGAAATATTAGCGAGAGAGAATTAAATCCCTGTTAGCAGTGGTGGGACCCCCATCCCTAAAGACACAGGAGCTGCTGGAGCGTGGCAGAGAGAAAGGAGCTGCACATGCTGCGTGTGGATGCACAAGTGTGGAGCAATAAGTTTGAAAATTAATGGAGAACCCGTGGGTTTTTGTCCCCTCCTGCTCCAGCTGGTTAAAAAAGAGCTGACGGGGAGAAATTCAATGGCTGGGCCTCCCTGTGGGATGGAAATGCTGGGGCTGGGCTTGCCCCTCTGGAGCTGTGGTTATGCTTTGCCTCAATTCCTACTTTTTGGTCTCAAGTTGGGTGTGATGATCTCCTTGGCTGTGCCTTTGTCACCTCGTGTCCACCTGGAAGGACGAAGCTTTGTGGAGGTTTCCCCCTGACCTGCAGGACAGTGCCATTCATTTTCCCAGCTTTCAGCATCTCAAGCCTCAAACTGTCCCTGTCTTTTTGTCCACCCATCTGGCAGAAATCCCCAAACCAAGGCTCATGCACAAGATTTCCAGCACAAGCTGCAGCTGATGACTTTGGTACTGCTCACCTGTGAGTCCTTTGCATCACCTGAGTGCTGCCAAGTGGCCTTGGAGCAGCCTGGAGTAGTGGGAACTGTCCCTGCCCAGGGATTGGATTGAGATGAGCTTTAAGATCCCTCTCAACCCAAACCATTCCTTGATTCTATGGAGAAATTATCTTCCAGCCTTTGGAAGAGCACTGTATTCATGGTGTGGCTGGGGTTGACTTTCTTCATCCATTTCCTTCTCAGAGAAAAAAAAAATCTTCCTATAATGCACAAAACCATCACCCCATCAATATTGCCTAAGTGAGGAACAGAGCAGGGGAAAGAATCAATTCAATTTGCAGCCAAAATATTTATGTGATGATTTATATAAACACCCAGATATTTATTACTTTAATGTTTTAGTCCCTGTGCTGTGAAGTTTTTTTGCTTCCTGCATAAACAGGAGGTAAATGAGTTGGTAATCAAGGATATGGAGCTGAGGGCTGGGGAGAGATGAGGGGAGAAAACTTGGGAAGGAGCTGGTGGTTTGCAGTGGGGAGGATGGAGCCAGGGCAGCAGGATCAGAGCTTTTCCTTCACAGATTTCTCATTAGGTGCAAAATCATGAGGCTTTGGGGTTCTGTGCTCCACAGAAATGATGCTCACCTTGGCTTGGTAACCTGGGGAGCATTTCAGTAATTTCATTTCCCTCTCCCATGTTTTTAATTGTTCATTAACAGAAATGAACACCCAGGTTTTTACAAGAGTGGGCAGGAAGAAAGTAATACAGTGAATTCTGTACAAAATACAGTCAGGAGCTGAGGTGGGCAGAGAGTCTCTGCTGCTGCTGCTTGGGAAGGATTTTTGGCACTGCTGGTTTTGCATTCCCAGTGCCCAGCAGGTCTCTCCTGCCCCACAGCCACTTCTAAGGACTGGACTCCCCTCCAGAGGAATCCTTGAGGCCCATCCTGCTCTGTGACATCACCTGGAGGCTGCTCCATCCCCTGGGAGCTGACTTTGGGTGCCTGAGTGGGCTTTGGGATGGTGATAAAATGCTGCTGGTGGGATCAAAGTCTGAGTGTGGGATTTGTGCTGGCTCTGGGCTCAGGGTTAGGGAGGGAAGTCAAGCCCTCCTGGAGGGTAACTGTGAGCACAAAGCCATCACAGCTCTGCCCTCCCAGGGGAACTTACTGAAACTCAGTGCCTGCCCTTCTGAGTCACAAATTAACTGAAAATTCAACTTTTTCCCCCCTTTTGCTCTTAAGGAAAAAAAAAAAAACCAAAACTGACAGAAAAATTTGGTCATCAGCAAAAGCAAAAAGGAAGAAACCCCCAAAAAACCCTCAAAGTTCCACCCACCATCTCTACTGCAGCAGCAGAACGAGCTGGGGTGGCTTCTCCTCACTGTTGGAGGGAGCTCTGGTTCATAATTAATAGTTTTCCAGGCTGATTCTGCAGGGAGAACAATGAGGACATTGAGAGCAGATCCCTGCTGGCCTCACAGAGAGCCCCAATTCCCTCTCCCTCACACCCCCCAAGCCAAACATCCCATCCCACCTGGGCACAAAAACCCCTGCAGAGAGACAGGCCCGGGATTAAATCACACAGTGACATCCCCCTCCCTGTGATGCTTTCTTCCCCTTTCTCTCCCTGATGGACTCTAATCTTCTGATATTATAAGAAGTGAGGAGTAATGGAGCTCTTGGCCTTTTTAAATATGCATGAGGTTCTCGGGGAGACGAGGAGCGACGGAGACAGATCGCAGATGTGAGCTGCTCTCACAGCCCTGCCATCAACCAGGCCTGGGTGTCTCTTTTCCCCCTGTCCCAAGTCATTATTCACAGGCAAAGCATAATGTTTCTGTTCCTTTGGTTATGGATTATTATTATTTTTCAGGGGAAGGCCACAGATCACAGGAGGCTGATGGTGCAGTTCCTACCTCTGGCTCGCCAGGGGTTTTTTGCTGTTGGCAAACAAAGCTGTTTTCTGCTGCTCTGGCGGGGTCAGGCTGGGTGGTGACTCAGGAAAATGAGCTTTAATGCTGTGGGTTTGGTGATAAAGGTGCACGTTTTTGCTTGTGCTGGTCAGGTTTGGTTTCTGAGGGTTGGATGTGTTCATCCCAAGCTCTCACTGAGCTTTATCCCTGCAGGTGAACTTTGTGTGTGTTACTCCTGAGTGCTGGGATAACCCAGGGATATGTGGATTTGCTGTGCCAGGATCTGTTCCTCACACACTCACAACACAGCAAAGCACCTTCCTTACTGTCAGAGCAGGGCAAGGGCTTTTCTCATCTTCTTCACCTCTCCAGACAAACTCTTAACTAAAAAACATCCTAATTTTGGCTGAAATGCACCTGATAGTTTTGTTTAAAAAGCAAATTATTTGAGATTAATCTTTTATTAAATTTTCACACAAGGTGTTTTGTCTTCATTTAAAAACAAACTTGTATTTAATCTGGTGAGTTTTTTATTCTGAGAGTTGGGAACTGTACAGAGATAAACCTTGTGTCCCCTTCTCCTTCCTTCCTACTGTGCTGCTGTAGCATCCCCCCAAAATTAATAATTCAGCCAGGTACCACTGGGAGATCTGAGCAGGTCACAGAAACGAGGTGACACTCACTTTTTATCAGCCCTGAAGGTCACACAGAGGGGGTGACACCCACTTTTTAACAGTCCTTCGACTTCACAGCTCTAAAGGTTATTCCTGCGGGGAAGAGTTACACCCTGGGATGAGTTTCTTGCTCCATGGGGCCTCTCCTCCTCTCTTTGCAGGATCAGGGCTTGTGGAGTTTGGGATGTGCAGCACATCTGACAACAACAGGAATTTGTCACAGTAACACCCATGGCATGAACTGATTTTTGTTTCTGCTGGGGAAGGGAAGCAGAGGAGGAGGAAAAAGAGGCAAAAAGGCAGGCAGGGATAGGATTTGCTTTCAGGGAAGGCTCTCCTCACCCAGAGGGTGATGGGGGGAGATCCTCCTGTTTGCACAGAGGTTGTGTCTGCTACAGGAGCAGGCTTGGCTCTCCAGTGTTTGATTTACTGGGGTTCTTCAGGCTCTGGACCATGGAAAACGTGGTGGTCATTGGTTTTCAGCCTCCTCCCCAGGGCAGGGGATCAGTGCAGCTCAGTGTGGGGTTTGTGCTTCTTCCAGAAGGACTTGGGGAGAAAAGATGCCATTTAAAGGAAATTACTGCATTGCCTATCAACTGAAAACAAAAGTCTTTTGTCCTGTCAATCATGGGGAGGCTTTATCTTGTCAATCATGGGGAAAAATGCTTCCCTTGCACTTCTGCCAGGCTCTGCGCAGACCGGGTTTCTCCTTCAGTCAAACAAGCATTGGGTGCAGTAGCTTTTAATGAAAAAATTTATAAAAATCAGACAAAAATAAATATGAATGTTGTATCAGCATGGAGACCTGAGAGAAGGTGGTAGTGCAGGTCAGTGTGTGTCCTCCTGTGCCACAGCTGGCCCTGGGGGATGGATCAGGCAGTGCTGGAGGGAGAGGTGTCCTCACACCCTCGTGGACATGGAGCTCCTCGTGCTTGTGCCAGCACATTCCCTGTGTGTTTGGGTGTTCTGTACTCTGGGAGGTTCTGCACAGTCAGGTTTGTGCACATTTAATGAGCCAGCTTTGCTGGAGGGAGCTGCACAAATCCCACCCCTGAGCTCTCTGCAGCTCCTGGCCTGGCTCTGCCTCCTCAGCACGTGCAGGATGCTCCTGGTGGGATGTTCTGTGGTGCCAGGGGTCGTTCCCTGGGGAATGTGAGGGCACTGCCAGGCTCAGCCTTGGGCAGACCTCAGGGCTGCTTCTCCAGCCCCTGGGGGCTCAGGTAGGAGGGAAGAGGCTGCAGTTTGATCCCATGAGGAAACCACAGGAACATTCCGGGGTGTTTGCAGAGCCCAGATCCAGCTGCTTCTGCCTCTTGAGCCAGACTCTCCCTGACTGGTCACAGACTGGACTCTGTGGCTTGTTTTGAATCATTTGCAGTTTTGTTTTGTTCACAAAAGTGAAAGACATTTTCCTTTCCCTTTCCACTTCCTTTCCCTTTTGTACAGTTGGTTTTTTTCCCTGTGCTGCTCTGCAGGTGGGCTCTGAATGGGTTTTTCTGGGAATAAATGCGTTTCCAGGAGCCCATCCATCCATCCATCCATNGGAGCTGGGTACCAAACCTCTCATTCTTGTGCCTGTGCTTCAGAGAGAAGCTGCTGCCTCTTCCCCTGCCACAGGAATGTTCCTGCTCAAGCTGGAGACCCAGCTAAACCCCAGGAGTTCAGCTCACATCGTGCTGACAGCACCACTGGAGCTCCCAACCCCTCGCTGCCGCTCGCAGAACCAGCCAGGATGGAAAAGCTCTGGAGCAGTGCAGGATCCCTGATTCCTGCCTGGCCCTGGGGCTGCAGGAAGGTCTCCCCACTCGTGTCAAGAGCAAGGTGTGGGGAGCTCTGAGGCAGTGCTGAGCTGGGCTGTGCCGGGGCTGGGGCTGTGCAGTGGCCGCGTGGCCGGGGCTGTGCGGGTGCCCGCGCTGGGCTCGGGGCCGTCTGCTCCCGTCCTCCCGGGCTGGCAGAGGCCTTTTCCTGCAAAAACCAGCCAGGAACTGGGATCATTGTTCTCCTGCTTCCCCTTGCAGCCAGCTGAAGGTATGAAGCTGCTGGATTTGTAAAGCAGCCATATGGAGTTGCCATTCTCTCGGTCCCTCTGTGAGCAGGACACCCAAATATTGCTGGCACTCCGTGCCAGGCTCTGGTGGGGAGGTGATGTGACCCTGGTGCCTTTGGTGATGGTCCTTTGGAAGCCAAGCTGAAATTCCTGGTGAATGGGACATCCCTCTGTAGCAGGGCAGCTGAATCACCCCTGTCCAGCTTTTACCTGCAAACTTTATTCTTTCTGCAGCTCAACTTTGTGTCCACAGCTCCAATTTTGGAGGCTGGAGCTGCTGTCAGTGCTTTTCAGGAGTGGCTCAGTGGGGAGGGTGAGCTCAGGGTGCTCCATCCTCATCACCCAGAGTGGGAGGTGGTGGAGCAGGTGGGTACAGAGGCAGGGATGCAGTTCACCCCCTGGGAAAACACAGCATGCTGGTGCTGCTCTGCATCCTGAGGTTGTGCTCACGCTCTGCTCCGTTTGCTTTCTCTGCTGGGAGGCTCTCCAGGGTTTTACATCAGCTCCAGGTGTTTTACTCTTCTTCTGTTGCTAAAAAAAAGTTGATTTTCAGAGCATGGAGTCATCAGGGCTGGCTCCTGGGTGTGCTGGAGCAGAGAGCAGGGACCAGTGCTGGTGATAACTCACCACCTTCTTGTACCAAACATTCCCAGAAATTCTCCTAAGTCTTTACACATATTTTATAAACCCCAGGGCACGCAGCCCTGCAGAGAGCTGTGTGTGAGGTATCACTGGGTGATTTGGAGACTCCTGCCCTGGCACCCACCTCCTCCCATCCAGCATCCCCCCTCCATGGACACTGTGTGAGTGTGCCAGACAAGGACAGATGGGACCTGGCACTGCCTTTCACTCCCCTGAATGCAGGAGATCTGTCTTAGCCAGGCTTTTTTAAATGGAAGATAAATATGAGTCAGCCTGGTGGTTTTTTCATACCAGTCTTTTGTTTCTTTTCCTTCTGAACTGTAACAAAAGCTTCAGTGCACTGGGACCAGTAATTAGTTTCGCTCTTGTTTTCCATAGAACTCACCTCTGGAGCACGTGTGTGCCAGGAGCCACATCCAGGAGAATGGCCCCAGGGCTGAATTTGCATTTCTGATACAGAAATTCAAATTAGTTCCATCCATCAAGCCACTGCAGTGGTCAGGGGATCCCTTCTTCTCGGGGCTCTTGGGATCCTTCCTGCCGAGCCTCACCAGGTGCAGCTGCCAACTCCTTTGCAGACTGGGCAGAAATGACCCCAAAGCCACGTGGGATGTGTGCCTCTGGAAGTGGCTGTGTCCTCAGCCACAGAGCCACCTGCTCTGCAGGGAGGAGGAGCTGTCTGATGTGTCTCTGAGGCTGTGGCTTGAGGGCAGCTGTGTGAAATCTCACCTGGGCGCTGCTTTCATCCACGACTGCACCTCCTTGTGAGTTTATTCAGGTATTATCCCAGTGTTTTCTTGGAGCAGAACAGTGTCTGGCAGCTCCTGAGCTGATTGCTGTCAGCCAGGCTCTGTGTTTGGCTTTTAATCTTTGGTATCAGTAACAGTGGGTGATTTTACAGCCCTTGCTTTCCATCCCAAAGCTCTGTGTGAGTGGGAATCTGTGAGTGGGAGAGGCAGGGGCTTGGTACAGCCAGGAGCAGGAGCAGCCCAAGCACCAGGAGATGCCTTGAGGAACACGTGAACTCCCCCAGGTTTGATAAACAAAGAGTTTTGTCTCTGCCCATGGAGCTGAGGCTTCCATGAAGAGCAGATGGCTTTGAAAGCATCTTCCTGGTGACAGCCAGGCCTTCTGCAGGGCTGGCTGCACACAGGAGGTCACACTGTCACACTTGGATGATTCTCAGGGTTTGGGGCAAGGTTTGCAGGTTGTTTGCTCAGCTGGCTGTGCTCCTGTTGATACAGAGCACTATAAAACTTCTTATCCACCACTCATCCACTGGTTTTGGGTCTAATGCCCTGAAAAAGGGGATTCTTTGTGACATTCCCAGTGCTGCTGTGTGAGGAGGGGGCTGTGGTGCATTTAGTGTCCCACCGTGGTGTCTCCACAGCTGAAGTGACATTTGCCACCTGCAGAGCCCAAACTTTGAGGGAGTTGGGGCACCCTTGATGAGGGGAATCTTCAAATTTCAGCAGCACAGGGCAGAAACAACCCAAGGGAAGAGCTGTCCTGGAGGGGGTGACACTTTGCTGACTGAGGCCACGATGTGTTTGTGAGTGGGGGCTGCCTTAGGGGTGGCTCTTTGCAGCTGCTGTTCCTTTCCAAGTCCAACCCTTCCCTGCCCAGCCCTCTCCTGCCCTCCTCCTGCTTTCCAAGAGCCTTCCCTGCCTGAAATCACTCGGGCACTCATCACCCACATCAGAAATTGCTGCTCAGTTCATCCCCCTCCAACAATGACGAGCTCCTGTGGAGCATCTGCTGAGGAGGAGAGGATTGAGCATCTTCTGTGGCTTTGTTTGGAGGAGGAAGATAAAATAAACCAAAGAAAAAAGAGACAGAAAATCAGCTCCTTGTTCACATTCCTGGTCTCCTCCGCCTCGTCACTTGGGTTTTGGTAATTGCTTTAATCTGCACTTGGGGTTTCCTGGCAGGAGAAAGATTTTTCAGTGACTGTCATTTCTTTGTTACTGGTTGTTTCCAAACTCATTACTCCTGGCATTTATTCACCCAGGCTGGAAGGAGCTTGCACCAGGGGCACAAAATGGAAATTGATTTACAGCGACGATGTGTGATCTAGAAAATGTCAATTTTTTCTTTTTCCTCCCGAGTCTATAAATTAGTTTTGATTCCAATAAGGTTTTCTGCTATAGTTATAAATCAGATCCCAAGGAGCTGTGTGAGTTGGGGTATTAAAGCAGCCAAGCAGCAGCCCTGTATCCCAATATTGCTGATGCTCAGAGGTTTGTGTGGGATAAACTTGGGAAAGGGGCTTTCATCTGGGGAGAAGAACCAGCTGCTGAAATACAGTTGTATCCTTAATCAGTCAACATAAAAAATGGGGTAGGTCCAAGTGTTTAGGAAGATAAGGGCCTGGGCTTGCTTGTGATTTAAGGAAACAAGCCTCACACTGAGTTTTTTGGAGAATATTGATGCTTCAGCAGTTCTGAGCTAGCAGATCTCTACGAGGCCCTGCCTCAGGCTGTGAAGCCACTGATGGCTTGGGAAATTTGGGGTTGTTTGGATCTGCAGTCTCAACACTGGGAGAGTTCACAGTGTGTGAGCAGCTAATGCAGGGGAGCACTCTCAGGGTGCAGCTGATGGGCAGGAGGGAGGCTTGGAAGGGAGAAAATTCACTTTTCAGCTGTGTTTTCCAGGACTGGTTTGATGTGCTATGAAATTGGAGAAAAAAACGTGGGCAAACACTGTGGTGGCTCCTCAGCAGGTGCTCCCTGGGCCTCTGCCAGGTCCTGCCAGGCTGATTCCCCTTCCATGGGTGTTCCTGGGGGAATCCTGAGCTCCCCAAAGCCTTTCCTGGATGAGCTGACAGCTCTGGGCTGCAGAGCTCTGACAGATCAAGACCTCACTGCGAGTGAGTCTCCTTCTGCCCAAGACTTCAGTGGGAAGAAGATTTCTGAGCCAGCACCAGACCTCAGCAGAGGTGACAATGTGGTGTCAGCCTCGTGGGGTGTTCCATGTGCCACCAGCAGCACAGAGCATCAGCCACCAGTGCAGCTGGGGCTGGGCTCTGCCTGAGCTCTGCTGTGGCACCCAGGGCTGGGTTGTCACCTCCCACACCTGCAGGTTGTCACCTGTGCCATCCCACCCTGCTGGGTTTTATTTCCAGGACTTCTCAGTGCCAATATTTTGAGCTGGTTGGAAGGAAAGGCATTTTGTGTATGTGTGGGGATGTTTGCTTTGCTTTGGGTTCATTTAGCAAATGTTGGTGGGGTTTTTTTATCTCTCTCTTTTTTTTGGTAAATTTTAATTAGGGAGATTTCAAGCTTAGAGCAAATTTGAAGCAGATGGAGTTGGTGACATCAGTCTTTGTTTTACTCCTGTTAGTGCAGATTATCTACATTGGGGTAAATCCTGGAGAGAACCTTTACATCCTTAAACACCCCCAGTCTCCTGCCTTTTCCCATCCCTTCTGCCTTCCCTGTCCATCTGCTTTGTTCCTCCTTGTGCCCCTTCACTCCTCCCAGGCCTGCCTCCATCAGATGCTGTTTCCAGACAAAAATCCCATAAGCTTCCAGCTGTTCCTCGTGCTGGAGATGAGCAGCCATGCCTTGGGATGAGCCCTCAGGGGACCAGACCCATCCCTGATCCGTGGGGAATTTTGTGGGTTCTGTTTCTCACATGGGGGCTCGGTCCTGGATCCATTCCAGCATTGGAGTGTCCACAGCAAGGAGCTCGTCCTGTCCTTGTCACTGCTGTGTCCCTTGGATGCATCCCCTGCCTTCAGCCCCAACTTCTCTCTGTGTTTTCCTCCATCCTTGGCACAGGAATTCCAGGCAGGGCTCAGACCTCTGTGCCTTTTTCCCATCCAAAGGAGCCATGGTTCGAGGTTGTCCCCAGAGCTGTGTCCCCAGGGCTGGTGGCAGCAGCCCTGGCTGTGCAGGGTGGCTCTGGTGGCCCTTTTCCTGCTGTCCTGGTCCAGCCCTGCCTGCCCCAGCTGCCAGGAATTCCCTTTATCTCCCTGGCAGCAGATGAAAAGCCCTGGCCACAGGATGTGTTTGTGCACATTCTGCCGGGGAAGGCGAGGGGAGGGAGCTCAGCTCTGCTCTGTATCCTCAACTCTGGTTTTTCAGCATTTCTTTCCCCCCCTCCAAGGAGTTAAACCCCTTTTCATCCCCCTTTCCCTTGGAGATTTATCCTGCCTTCTCCAACAACAGCAGCCCTGGGATCCTGCCCTGGTGCTGGGCTCAGGGGGTTGGGGTGATGGTGAAGGTTCAGTTGCCCAAAGAAAATGCTCCTCACCCTCTGTGACTGATGATGCAATAAATGAACACCCTCGTGTTTTCCAGTGGGAATCTGGATGAGAAAATAGGAGAAGATATCTTCAAGGGGCTCTGTGTCATCTTCAGCTTTTATTTCCCTTTTTGCCTGGTGTGGGTGCACAGAGCTGCCTGCTCTGAAGCCACAGGCCACTCACTGCAAAGCCCCCAGCACTGAATATACCAAATATTCCTTAAAAATATGGCCATTTCCCCTTTGCTCAGAGCTGTACTGGATCTCTGCTTTTATACCTGCTGTTCAGTGCTTTGGATATAAATACAGCTCAGTTTTTCTTGGCTGCTCCAGGCATGGCTTGGCTTCCTCCCTGCTCCAGGGCTTGCAGCACGACACGTGCAGAGCACAGCCCAGGCATCATCCTGCTGCTTTTTCTCTTGGTCACATTGCTCAGGTGTCTCTGGACCTTTTGGAAAGTGGCATTGAGAATTTGCAGGGGTTTTGTGGGGTTTTGTTAATGAGTGTAAGGGAATTTCAGTGCTGAAGGTGTCTGTTTGGGATCCTTTTGTTGGACAGGGGCACAGAATGGTTTGGGTTCGAGGGGATCTTAAATTTCATCCAATTCCAACCCCTCCTGCACATCTTCCACTGTTCCAGGCTGCTCCAAGCCCTGTCCTGCCTGGCCTGGGACACTCCAGGGATCCAGGGGCAGCCACAGCTTCTCTGGGCACCCTGTGCCTCACAGGAAAGGGGTTCTCAGAGCTGCCAGTGCCTCACTGGTGCCTGGCTGGGGTGTCCCAGCTGGAGCAGCTCTGGGAGCCAGGCTGGGAATCTCCAGTGGAGCCTGACTCGTTCTGAGCCAGGTGAAATCTTCTTTTCAATCCTTTCTCCCTTCAGAGGGTCCCTTCCTGCAGCTCTGCTTCCATCCTGCCATCCTTTGGCTTGGGCCAGTGTCCAAGGAGAGCTTATTTATGTCTCTGGTTTAGATTTATGTACAGTATAAACCATTGTGTCCCAAGCTGTTTATGGAGCTCAGAGGCGCTTCCTCTTCTCATTGCTCATTTTTAATCAATGTTTTTTTGCTTACTCACCAACAGCAACGCCACAGAGGAATCATTTCTTTTCCTTTTCTCCTTTATTAAACTCAAAAACCCTCGTGGAGGTACCAAAACCCAACCAGTTACTTGGAAAAAAGCCATGATTTTGCTGCATGGATGCTTTGGAGACAACCAGCTGTGCCATGATTGGGACCAATTAAAATCAAATGGCAGCAGCAGCAGCAAAGTGTGTGTCTGGTTCCTGGTGCTGGCTGTGAGCAAGGCTGGGCATTGCAGCCTCTGGCTTAACTTTGCAGGTGAACCCAGCCTTGCAGCAGCAGAACTGGGTATTTTAAAATGGAAAGAGCCCTTTCTGCATCCAGCCAGGTGCTCTGAAATGTCCAGGTGCCTTTTGATGGTGGGATTGGGCTCGTGGATTGAAGGACTTTGTGAAAGATTTGCTCTTAATTAAGAGTCAAAGCAGTTGGAGTGGGGTTGTCAGGAGGTGACCCAGGAGACAGAAGAGGGTGGCTGTGACTTTTCGAGCCTGGCAGGTACCTTGGCATCAGAAAAAAGCTTTGCATCAAAGCTTTTGCTGCCTGACAGCAGCTTCACTTTGTGTCCAAGAGGTTTTCCACACACCCAGCCTGGAAGCACAGCTGACTCCAGGCTTGGCAAGGTGTTTGCTCAGCGTGGGTCATTAAGGTCATTTCTGCTGCACCTAATTATATCAGGAAACTGTGATCCTGCTTGGCGTGGTGGCAGTCCCTGGCAGGGATGGGGACACTGCTCTGGCAGTGCCTCCACTGCCCAGTGCTTTCTTTTGGGAATGTTGCTGTTTCCATGCTTACCCTGCAGCAGTAAATAAATGAAAGCTGGAGTGGCCCTGCTGCTGGGGCAGAGAGGGCACACAGCCCCCAAACCCAGGGCTCCAGCTCCCCATGTGGCAGCAGACCCAGGCTGCAGGGAGGTGCTGGCTGATGCATCCAAACCTCTGGTGGGAGTTGGAAGCCTGGCAGTTTCTCCCTACGTGGCAGCTCTTTTGGGGCAGGAAGATCCTTGCTGGAGGTCCCTGTTGATGGTGCAATTCCCTGCTGCTGATCTCCCTGGAGCACCCAGAGCTCACAAACCCCTCCCTGCCTTCTCCACGGGTCGTTTGGGGTCACAGCTGCCACGGAGAGGATGCCTTTGGAAAGGATGTGGTTCTGCTGTGTTTGCCTGCAGAGCTTCCTGCTGGAGTGCAGCTTCTCTTCCTCTGCTCATCCCACGAGCATCCAGGGGCTCAGCCCTGTTCCTGCTCCCAGCCTGGGGGGACACGGAGCTGTGTGGATGTCCCCAGTGTCCCCAGCAGGACCTGGGGCTTCAGGATGTGTCTGAAAGATCAGCTCCACCAGTTAGGGTGGGTATTTGATTTAGTCTGCTCATATTTGGGTTTAATTTATAAACTCTTCGGGGTGATGAAATCAGTGTTGGATTTTGTGGTGCGGAATAAGAACATTTCCCATCACTTCATTGCCTGGGAAAAAAAAAAAAAAAAGAGGAGAAAGTGTGTCTATGAATAGCTGCATGAGGAAGGCTGTGCACAATAAAGACATTATGAAAAATATTACACTCATCCATATTGATTTTTGCTTTGTTTGCTGGCTGGTTCCTTTATTACCCCAGCAGAGCCATGAGCAATGTCATCCCAGCTCAGCTAATGAGAAAACATCAGATGCTGCTGTCAGGCTGCTTTGAAAAGCCACTTCCATGGCCATTTTAAACAGAACTCTCTGGAATGTCCAGCTGTGAGGCTGCTCCAGCACAGGGAAGTGCTGGGCTGAGAAGGGGCAGCTCTGATTCCTGGCCTGGTTGTGATGGGATGGATGACATGGAAAACGTGGCACATCCTGGGGCTGGGCTGGGCTGGGGGCAGCCTCCACTGCCCTCCACAACCAGTGCCTCTTGCAGGATGGCTGAGCCCAGTTAAAGTGGATTAAACACGATTCTTCCCCAAATTTTGCAGGTCCCCTTTATTCAGTGACCCCTCCACACTTCACCCTCCGTCCCCCCCAGAAGGAAATGTTTGCCAGTGCTTCATTTATTTTAAAGTAACCCTGGTTCCCAGCAGCCAGGGCTGGAGTCAGCCCCAGGGTCTCTGGTGGGAAGAGGCTGGGGCTGTCACAGAGAATGATGTGTGTGAGGTTTGAATACCACTCATTAATTAGGATTTTCCAGTCCCTTTTCCAGGCTGGAGCAGCAACTCCCTTCATTAGCAAAGAGGTAAATGCTCCCTCCAGCCAGCTCAGTGTGGTCCCAGAAACCTTCCTGGCTCCTTGCTGGAGAGCACGTGCTCAGCTGGGACTGGATTTACGGTACCATCATGTATTATTCATCCAAAATAATACATATTCCAACCCTGCCACTGTGCAGGGCAAGGCAGAGTGATTTGAGGGATATCTCCAACCTATTAATCTTAATATTCAAAGCATTGACAGGTTTTTTGTGTGCGTTTTTGGGGGGCACACGAGGAACCCTCCCTCTTAGCAGAGAGCAAAGGATGCACCCAAAATCAAATGTTTTACCAACAGCTTTTCCGTCAGTGTCCATAGATGGTTTGTTACATCAGTTCTGGTCTGGTCTAAATATATCTGTTGGAAAAAAAGTGTGAGCTTGCAGTTTGAGAGCATCTTGTTGGACTTGAGGTCACGATACCTGCTTTAAATGATGGTTGTGGGCAAGGTAGAACCTGGTACTAAGTGTAGATTTCCTGGTTTGTTAATGGGATTATTTCTGATTGGGGAAGAGCAAATAATCTTCCCAAACCTGCTAGCATTTCATAAAAAAATTATGTGTAAGTATCTACTAGGAAATTAGGGCAGTGGAACTTTTTAAAGGGTGCGTGGATTGATTTATCTTAATCTTATTTTAATAATTGATGTTAAAGGAAAAACCAGCAGCGAAAAGCCATGTTCTTTGCCATCGTGGAAATCTTTGTGTTCCTCATAATGTCGTTATTTACCCCTAGGACTAAATTACAGCTCGTGCAGCCCTTTTCTTTAACTCAGTAAATAAGATTTAGCTCCTGTGTGCTATCCACCTGTTTCTATGGAAACCAGACTGGAGTGCCAGGAGAGGGATTGGGCACGGGCCGGAGCGAGGGTGGCTCTGAAAGCCACCCCAGGGCTTGGGTGATGCCCACTGGCACCTGCAGGAGCCAGAGGAAGGGGGGTGCAGCTTATTGACCTGGTGCTGGCCTGCTCATGTGATGCCAGACTTGTCTGATCCCCTTAAAAGTGATAATAAGTTGGGTTTTTTTGGCTGAAACGAGGATCTCGCCTGTTTTGGAGTGGGAGAGGAGGTGCTTTGGGCTGCTGTCTGCACACAGGGAGTGCTGATGCTCTGTTTATGTGTGGGACATGGAGGGGTGCAGAGCTGGGGGGGCTGGTCCAGGGGGTGATCCCTGATGCTCCAGTGAGCCCTGGGCTGGATCCTGGATAAGATGAACGAGGAGGAGTGAAGTTTCTCAGAGTTTCCCTTGAAGAGCAAAAAGACCTGCCTTTTGTAGTGAAAAATTGATTAAAGCATAATTAATTTCTTAGACTTGGATAATGAAACATCTTTCTCTGCAGGCCTGAGGGCCCAAATAGGAGCATTTTTAATGTTATTTTTAACAGTGCTGTTTTGTACGTGTCTCGATTCCTGTTCTCTTTGTACTCCAAGTGGGAAAAGCTGGGCAGTGGGATTGGTATTAAAATCTCCAGCCTATTTTTGTTCCTGTTTGAGATTAGATAATGCAACCAGTCTGAGGTCTGCCCTGGAGATAGGGGGGTGTGGAGAAAACATCAGCTGGTTCAAATCAGATGGCTCCTCTGGTCATCTTTCTCTGCTCTCCAAGGCAATTTTGCATCATTTTTAATGTTCTAATGAAAAACTGGGGGAGGAGGTTGGTGTTGCCTTACTCAGGGACATCCCATGGTCTTTCCAAGGCCCTCAGATTATTTCTATAATCATTCAGATGTTTCTGTCACTGCTTTCCAGGCATTTGTCCCCTCTCTGGGCTGTGCTGGGATTTGAGATGTGGGAAGGGGCTGTGGCAGCACAAGCCTGGGTGGGAAACAAACCCAATCTCACTTGCACACTGAGATCTTGATGATAATGAGCATTAATAATATGCCACGGTGAGAAAATTGGAGCAGACCCAAGGTTCAGCAGGAAGGGCCAGGGAGGGATTTTTAATGGCAGCTCTTGGGTGATGAGGAATATCTGAGCTGCCAGCACAGGACCCCCCCTGCTCTGCCTTCCCCTCCCAGGGAAGATGTTCCCTCCTTGTTTGCTGCAATTCCTGCCCTGGACTGGCTGTGGACCTCATAAAATAGATTCTTCTGCAAAATGGTGTAACTGGAGGCTCTTGCATTCCAGTTTGGAGGTTTCTGGGACAGAAGATGTCATGTCCTTCATCCCATGTGCCAGCTGTGTCCAGCTGTGTCAGAGGGTGTGTGGAGCAGGGGAGATGCTGGCCTGGCTGCAGGGCCTCTCTTTTCATCACTCTTCATTTTTTTGGCATTTCCCTCTTCCTTTCCATCATCCAAGTGCCTATTCCTTGTCTCAGCTAAACCACCTGTGTGCCTGGTGGACCCTCCAAGGGAAGGAGCCCCTCCCCATCCTGTGACCAGTCCAGGTCTTGGTGCTCACTGGGTGCCTTAATGACCAGGGCAGAATGGAAATGCTGGATCTGGAGGTTTTCCCTTTCTTCCAGCCTCAGGCCCTTCTGTAATCTTAATGGAAATAAAAAACCCCCAAACCCTCCCTCCCCATCCACCTATCCTTTATTGGAAGTGCTAAACAGCCATCTTCAGCGACTTTTTCTAATAAAAGGATGTCTGTTAAACAGAGCCCCAGAGAGCTGAGCTGCTTTACAGGGAGCTGTTTGAACTGCTTTCCGTGCTGGCTTTTTAATATAGTTTAATACAGTTCTGGCCCTTCTTCTGCATAGTTCTTCCCCATCAAAGCTTATCGTTTGCACTCTGTTGTCTGACTGTCACGCAGCTTTAGAGGGGGTTTGGGAAGGGGAGCAGTGGAGAGCTCGGGATTTACATCCCAAATGCAAATTCCCCGGTGACTCATCTGTGTCCCGGAGAGGAAACGCTCTGAAGTTAAAATCCCGGTGACAGCAGGCGTGGGGCACCCCAGCTGTTGGCCTAACAGGTTGCACTGGGTTATTTCTTTATTTGTAATTGTCTTTATTTCAAGTTTTTCCTGCGGTGAGGTGTCAGTTACAGCCTAATGGCACCGTGCAGTGCAGGAGCAGCTCAGGGGACAGATGTGGCCCCAGGCAAACAAAGGCAGCAACACAGATGTGCTTTTAGGGCCAGAGATGGGGATTTCCACAGCTCTGAATCCTCCTCGGAGCTGGTGAACAGCACTGGGCTCTCCAGGATCCTTTGGGAGATGGGAAGGATGCAGTGGGATGTCAGTTTGCTTTGTGGGACTCATGGCTGGGCCTGGCTGGGCTTCCTCTTCTAATATTTCATTTAAGATTCTCTCCCAGGCTGTGGGATGTGCATTTGTGTTCGGGATGGAAGCCAGCAGAGCCTGTGCTGCCCCAGGGGACAGCAGCTGGGACCCTTTGCCAGGGTGTGGGGTGATGTGGGTTTGTGTTTTGGCACCTTCAGTTCTCCCCCAGAAAGGCACTGGGGTTTCTTAGGAAGGGCAGGGAAAGGTTCTTGTGTGGAATGGAGCAAATCCAAGGCAGGGAAAGGGCCAAGGGCACTTGAGAGTCCTTCTCACAAGGGTCCAGAGGAGAGCTGGGACCTGCCCCTGCCCTGGAGCCCATCTGGGAGCCTTTGGCTGTGCTGGGAACGCTGTCAGGAGCAAGAGAGGGGGTGGATGTTTAATTAATTTAGATCATTTATAGAATGAAGTGATTGGCTTGACATGGGAGCAGGGAGGTTGGTCCCAGTAGCTCTGCTGGAGTCACTGGAGGGGAGGTGACAGTGCCATCCCCCCCAGCAGGCAGCACACAGTCCCTGAGGGAAATTCCCATCAGAACATCCCAGAGATCTGCAGGGAAGCAGCTGCAGGGCCAGGGGGAGTGAAGACATCTCCGAGTGAGCTCAGCAGATCCATGGGAGCATCTCCAGCTCTGTGTGTGTCTAATTGCCTTAGACACCTTCCATCCTTTGCTCATCCAGCATGGAAGCATTTTCTGGTGGAGCTGTGGCCCTGCCTGGGGCTGGGATGAGGAGATGAAGGGATCCTGTGTTTTACAGAGTGCTGGTGCCAGGGCTGGATGGGGAACTGCCCATAGTGGGGGCAAACTGGGATAACCCTGGCTCAAACCCATTCCCACTTTGTGTTTAGATGTGAAGAACGAGGGTGAGATGCAGCAAGCTGGGACTGTGCTTTTTAATGGAGAAATTCCAATATAAACAGCTTGGATTAATGGAGGTCTTAATAAACACTGAATTATTTCAGGACAGGGCTCGTCAGCTCTTACCCAGAGCTTTACAGATATCAGCACCACCACCTCCTACCCTGCAAACATTTATTGCTGATAATACTCCATGTCTAGAGCAGAATAAAGCACTTTATGAAAAATACATCAGTGGGACCTTTGTTAGCAGAGGGCTGCCTCGGTATTCCTGCTGTGATAACCAGCAGGGACATTCCCCTGGGTTTTCCCTGGATGCTGCAGTGATGACAGTTCTGGCTTCCTCTCTCTCCTGACCCATCAGCTCCCCCCTCTCGTATCCTGGGCTCCTGGAGCTGCTGCTGGCTCCCAGTGGGATCTGGGGGCACAGAACTGGGCAGTCTGGTCAGGAAAAGGCTCTGTGCACTGGGCATACAGTGGGAAAGGAGCAAAGCATGGGAGGGGGGTCCAGGCAGGTTCTGGGGTGGCAAATCCACTGGTGCTGTGCTGACTGAACATTTTGGAGGGTCTTTTTTTGTCTTTTCCCATTGGAGGCCATTTGTTCCCTTGGCCAGGGGCACTACCAGGACGCTGCTGCTGGAAGAGGAAACTTGGCTCTGGTGTGAATTTCAGGGTGCCTGTGAGCACCCCAAGGAGAGCCCAGGTCCCCTTCCCTTCATAGGTCAGCACACACCACCCTGGGATGGTTTTTCCTTCGAGGTGTGGCTGGAAGTGGGGTTGGATGAGTGGTGGGAACACGGAATTCCGAGCTGGAGCAGCTCAAGGACAGGCAGCTGCTCCTCCTGTTTGCACCCAATTCCCCAAACCCACAACTGCAGCTCCTCCCTGACCATTCCCACCACTCCAAAATCCCATTCCCAGCCCGTAATGGGGGAGGGAGTTTGCTCAGCTGAACGTTCTCTTTGCCAATCTAATTTCCGCATAAATATCCATACGTTGTCAAACCATCTTTTCCCTTTTTTTTTTCCCTTTTAGCCCCATCAAACACGAATTTTATTTTATTATTTCTCCAGCTGTAAAGCCAAGCATTTGTATGTTAAATTATTAAATAAATCAAACATAACTCTTCAAGGGCCCGGCGTAAGGCGGATCCGAAATCCGGCACGACGCGCGCGGGCCAACGCTTCTGTGGGGATTGTAGTCCTGAGGGGGATGTCATTTTGACAGGAATGTATTTCCCCTCTTTCACAGCCTGTCTGGGGCTGTCTCGATGCTTTGGTGGAAGTCTCATCCGAGCAGAGTTGATTTTGATGGGGAATTATTCAAACCTTTCAGATCCGTCCCCGCGGACTGGTTTGCTCGGCGGGCTCTGATGGTGCTGAGGAGCTCAGGGCCTGGTGTGAAATAAAAAAGGGTTTTTCTTTTCACAAGGCTCAGGCTGAGCTGGTTATCTCTTGGTAATGCTATCAAATGCTCTTTTCTGCAGTCCAAGCACATCGTCTGCATCTGGCCAAAATATGGCAGGAAAAAACAAAACAAACAAAAAAAAGATGTTTTGAACAAAAAACGGCCTTAATAGCAGATGGGGGGGGGGAAGTCATTAAAACTCAATTTCCAGGGACTTTTTTTTTGCTTTTTTTAAATCCAAAGCTGGAAAATATTTTGTTTGTTTGTGGATATAAAGGAAACACTGCCTTTTTTCGGTGGACAAAACCAAAATGCTCCTCAGAACAGAAAACCCTTTCTCCTTTTTCTGTTCCGCTCCTCAATTTTGAGTTTTACACCAGGCTGAGCTTTTCCTCTGGGAATTCCAGACATTGCTGCCATTAAGCACATGTGGTTATTTGCAGCGTGGATTTTCATGCCCCACATGAGGCACCTGAGCAGGGCCTCACCCTGAGCTGGGATTTTTGGGGATTTTGTGCTACATAAAATGCCCTGTGCAGTGGTAACTCCCTGGTGCTGGTTGTGAAGTCAGTAAGACTTTAATGTGCTCTCACTGGCAGTTAGAAAATGCCAGGAGAGCCAGCTAAGAGCAAATCTCAGTTTCCTCTTCCCACAA
Organism: Notiomystis cincta; assembly: GCA_013398075.1. Lineage (NCBI taxonomy): Eukaryota > Metazoa > Chordata > Aves > Passeriformes > Notiomystidae > Notiomystis > Notiomystis cincta. The sequence goes on from VZRX01007097.1 coordinate 106,920, forward strand.
GTAAATACTTGTCAGGCATTTCCAGGAGCTCCCTAGGACAGGAACCAGTTTTACCTGTTTTATTACAAAATCTCTTTGTTCTGGACAAGAGCTCCAGGGAGGAGTTTTCCCTGTCCCTCTGGGGCTGACCTGCTCATACCTGAGGTGACAACAGTTATTCCTCTGATCTCAGATTTGCTTCAGTGGCCTTTGGGATGCAGTTTTGGCTGTTGACATTTATTGATATCTCTGCCTTGCTGGCACCAGTAATTCCTGTCCTTGTTTTACTGTTTTTTTCCCTTCGTGGCTGCTGGGACCCTCATTCCCTCCTGCACAGGGCGTTGTCAAGGACTCTCATCCATCTTGATGACCTTTATCAACATTGTGTGTTCAAACCCGAGCCCTTAAAGCCATCAGGGGACCGTGGTGATGGGAGCCTGTATTAACACATGGATAAATCCCTTTTTTTTCCCTCCCCCTGCAACCCCCAGCTGACCACAGTGCATGGCCCAGCTGCTCTTTGTCTAAGGTCTGATTAAAGGGCTGGGAGAAGGAGCCCGTGGTGGTTCCAGCCACGTTTCCCTTTCTCTCTGTGATGATGTCTGGGTGTGTTTTTGGTATTTTCTCTCCTGTACCAAGGCTGGCTCTTCCCAGCCCGCCCGACTGGAGCTGAAATTCCTCAAAGCTTCTGCTCGCTGCGTGTTCCACACTTGCTCAATCTGTTCCTATTAATTTTTAAAGGCGTTTTTAGCGGCAGATAAACAGCTGGTGACACTTCTGGAGCCGCTGAGGAGCTGCTGTGACGCTCCCAGAGCTGCACCCCGAGCTGGGGGTGCGGGCACAGCGCCGGGGGCAGCGGGATCCTGTTCCCTCGGGATGCAAACGCCCTCTGTGAGCTGCTTCCCTCCCCTCTTTCTGGGCTCCCCAGCTGCCACTTTGCTTTTCCTGCTGTTTGGAACCAGCCTGACTCGCTGCAGGTCCTGAGCAGAGCTGAGCTCACACTGGAGGATCCAGCTGGGGAATCTGCCTGAGCATCCTTGACAAAGCTACTTACATTCCTTAAATCACTGACTGAGAACATCATGCCTGACTCCTTCTTTTTTTGTCTTGGAGACAGCCAAGATCTAATCTATGATATTTTTTCCTTTTTTTTTTCCCAGCTGTATGGATTTGTTAAGCCTGAAGGGACCCTTAGATCATCTTGTCTCACCCTCTGTGCAGTAGTGACCGTGGAAATCCATCCAGCCTCCCTTTCCACCCTGTCATTTATGGGCTGTGACCTGTCAGGGCAGCCAGTTTTTGGATGTCTCTCCAGTGCAGTTCTTTTCTGGGCCCCTTTGCAGTGTGCTGGGAGTGATGCACATTTCAGTCACCCCCAGAGCAGTAAATGTGCTGTCTGCAGAGGCAGAGCAATGACTAAATTTAACATCCCCAGTCAAATCAAAGCACTCTGTGGGTATATTTATCCTCTGTTACAGGATGAGAGGAAGGGAGGTGGTTTCTGAGCGTCTCTGGAAAATGCCTTGTGGGCTGCTGCTCCCTCTGCCCCAGGCTCCTGCCTTTCCTGCAGGTGGAAATGCATTAATTGATATCATAGGATTAATCTGTGGAAAAAAACGTGGCTGTGTCAGAGGTCTGTGATGTGCCACCCTCTCCAGGGCTGCACTGGGCTCTCTGGAAAACCCAGACCAGGAATTTGCCTGCCTGGAGTGGGAGACTGCTCCAGACAGGGAGTTTTGTCTGGAAACCTCTTGATGCTTCAGTTAATCATGGATTTGGGAAATTCAGGGCTTGCTATTTTGAGACCTGAATCAGAGAGGAAGCGAGGGTTGTTTCTGCACTATGATTGATGGAAAACCCTTTTTTTATTTCTGAAATAACATTTATTTCTGGAAGGTATTTCACCAGCAAAGCAGAATCTGTAATAAAATAAAACCCAATCCTTTTATCTCCTTCAGGGAGGGCAGGGAAGAGGAGGAGCAGCATCCTTGCTGCACATGGATGTCTTGGCTCTGCTGCTGCACTGCACAGCCTTGAGAGGCTTCATTTTGTGTCAAACATGGAATAATTGCAACAAGAAAAGCTCTTGGTAGTGTTTGTTTGCCTGGTTTGCCATCCTTTCCCAGGTTCTCTTCCTTTTGAAAGAGTTCTTGGAAAACTGGGCAGGAATTGTGCAGTGAGGAGGAGTAAAACACAAAAATCAGGAGCTTTGTTGTTCAACAGTGGCCCCTGATTGAGGCTCTTCTTACAGAATAAGAATTTATACATTTGTAGGTGTTTTCCCCCAAAATGATGCAGAGAAAGGTGAACTGACCTTGCCTCAGGAGCTGGGAATTTCTCCTCTCTGCTCTGAACTGCTCCTCCCTGCCCTCAGCCTTCTGACCATCCTGGTTTAGTTCCTGCTGGCTGCCTGTTTTTCTAGGAACTGGGAATTTAACACAGTTGTTTTCCAGGAAACCCAGAGGTGACACTTTTGAGACTGACAAGAAGTGACTGAGGTGTCCAACAGGGTAATGCTGATGGAAGGGTCAGGCCAGCAGCAGAATCTTGGCACATCCCTCTGCTTTGGGTGTTCAAGACAGGGAAAATCAGTGGATAGAAACAGTCTGGTGAAAATGTATGAGGAATTTCTCCTTATTACAGCTAAAGATTCAACCAGAGCATTCTACAGCTTTGGAGTTGTTTTTTTTTTTCTTGTGTCAAAGAGCAGTGAATTCCTGTGATGGCTTTTCATGGCTCTCAATAACCTGGATAAATTAGGCATTTGTTTCTGATGTGAAATCTTCCAGAGCCTCTGGACAGGAGGAGGGAGCAGTGGGAATATTCTCCTGGCTGCCTCCATGAGTGGCAGCCTGCATCACTCCTTCCTTTCCTCACAGAAGCTTCGGGAGGGGGCAATAACAGCAGCTAAATTGGCAATATTGGAGGGTTGAAGCTCATGTCAGTTATTTTCCAGACTTGCTGGACGCTCACAGACATTCACAGAGTGGTGCAGGAGACGGATCAGAGATTCCCATGATCGATTACATGTCTAAGTGTGGCTTTGTGGGATTTGGGAGCCTCTTCCAGCTCGGGAGGGAGGGGTGGGGGCTTAAGTCATAATTTGATCTGAAAAAAATTGATCTGGGTTTAGAAAAGAGGGGTTTGTTCCCTTGTTCCCCACACCTTAACTGTTGTAGGATGCTCCAGGTGATGTTATCAAAGGTTTTTAGTCACTTAGGAAACCAGGACTTTGTACTTGAAAACATCTGGGGTGAAGCTGGAGCTGAGCACCAGGAGATGTCTCTGTTTGAAGAGCAGCTTTGAGGGTCCCTGGTGATGTGATGGGCTTTGGTTGTGTGTCCAAGTGTCCCCAGTGCCTGAAAAATGGATATTTAACAGGCACATCAGTGCTGATCTGGGGCAAGGAGACAGCTCAGCCCTGGGTGGCTTTGGGGGAATTTTGTTTGTAATGATAATAAACCCCACAGGTTTACAAGGTGCTTCTCCTCCCTGGAGTCTGGGAGAGGATTAGGGCTAAGGAAATGAACTTCATCCTGCTTTCCTCTGCTTCTCTTCCTGCTTTTCTTCTTCCTGAGTGTTTCTGCTCAGTGTCACTCTGGGTTTGAGGTGCTTGGGGAGGGGGTTTGGGCAGAGGAGATCCCCAGCCCTCTCCTGGTTGTGTGTTCCCAGAGCTCATGGGCTCTTGCTCCCAGCACATCCAGTTCTTTTGCACCTTCTTTCTCTTCTGGGCCTTTTCCCCTCCTTTTTCCAGACTTAAAGCTGTGGAAGTGGAGATGTTTCATGCAGGTGGATCTGTGCTTGTGCAGGAAACTGGGAGCAGCCCCTCCATCTGTGGAGCCAAGGGGGATTCCTGCTACAAGCCCCGACTCCGTGTAGCTGCAGGGAAAGAAACTTCAGTGGGAAAGGTCTCCCATCCCTGCAAACAGAGCAGTTCCAGGTTCAGAGCAAATCAAAGCAGCAAATCCCAGGCAAATTCCAAGAGCTGCCTTTTAGAGAGCGCTTGAAGAACTCCTGTTTGCTTCCTGCCTCTTTTGTGTACGTTGGAATTACGGGAATTTCTTTGAGCTTAAAGGAGTTTTTCTCCTGATTTGTAAAACACAGCTGGTCTCAAACGGCTTGTGATGGTTAAGCTGCTGCTGCAGGAGGGTTTTAGGAGGGACTTGGCTTCCATGAGGCTCCCTGGGGCAGAGCTGGTGCTTTGCAGGTAGGATGGGGGGAGTTAAGCAGAGCCACAGGAAAAGTCCCAGGGCTCAAAGCCTGAGGAATCAATGGAAAAGCTTCCTCTGCCTCCAGGGCTTGGACCACAGCAGCCTCTGAAGTGTTAAGCTGCAGGTGCCTCCCTTGAAGTGGGATATTTCCATTCAGTGGGGTGGTGACACTCCAAAAGCAAACCTGGGTGTGGCAGGGAGGGACAAACCTGTCCTTGGTCTGTCCATCTGCACATGGGCTCTGGAACTGCTCCTGGCCTGGGCATCTCCTGTCAGCTCTGCTGCTCTGGGGCTGGAAGGGATTTAAACTTCACTGGAGAAAGCTGTGCTGGAGGCTGTGGCCCTGCCAGAGGTTGGGGGCTCTGCAAAATGCAAAACAAAATGGCTTTTAAACACTTTCTTTAGCGTTGTTTTTATACACAGCTGCATTTTTTTCCTTTAGCACCTGGAATTATGTTGAAGGAAATCAGGCAAGGAGCATTTTAAGCCCTCTCTCTCCCTCTCCAATAGGTAAATTACCCTTTTGTGCAAGAGGACTGGTTTCATATGGATGCTTCCAATTTCTCCTGCACATGCAAAATGTTCCTAAACCTCTTTATTTTTTTTGTTGGTGCTCCGTGTGTTCTGCTCTGACCTCCCAGCTCCCTTTCGGAGCCAAGAGGAAATGGGAACCCAAAGGTATGTGAAAATCTGTAATATTCTCTGCCTACAGCCCAAGCCTTGATCGAAAGGGATTAAACTTAATGCAGATTAAAGCCAGTTTCTTGGAAGCAGGTTTGGATATCCATGTTTTGCATCTGACTAGCTGCTTTTTCCATCTGTTTCGACAAATCCAGTCAATACTGGGGGAGTGGGGGGTGGGATGTTTTTGCAGGAGAGCCTCTCCTTGCAGCATGCAGGGAGCCCTTGGCTGGGATTCACTTGGAATACCCCAAGGTAGAGCTGATGAAAGGGCTGGGGTCAAGGTGTGCTGGCTGAGGTGGCAGCTTTTGAGTTTGGAGTCTGGTCATGGTGATAAAACCACAGGATGGAGTGGAAGGGACACTAAAGGGACACCTTCCACTAGTCCAGGGTGCTCCAAGCCCCCTCTGGGTGACCTGGGCCAGTGCAGTGCAGAGTTTCAGGTGTGGGGCCAGCCCAGGTGACAGCTGTGAGCAGAGCCACGCTCCTGGCTCACCTTCTGCCACCGGGAATCAAGAGCTGCTCCCTTCCCGTGCTCTGCCTGTGCCGAGCAGTTCCTTACTTAGGGTGCAAATAATCCCTGAGCAGCTGCTGCCTCTCACAGGGGCTTTCCCTGGAAAACTTGGGGTGGCTCTTTCTGAGACATGAGATGAGGGTTTTGCTTAAGTGCCCGACTTTGGGCACCCTGAGTTATGGCCTGGGGTCAGAGAAGGGCCTGGAGCTTTAGCACGAGGAGGAGATGAGGTTGTGGAGAAGCTGTCCCAAAATTTGGGGAGGAAACTTGGCTAGAACTGCCTGAATTTGGATCTTAAGCAGGAGCAGCTGATTGCTGGACAATGTTTAGCCTGTCCTGGTGTTCCCTATGGTGTAAGAGAAATCTTGGAGCCATTTTTGGGGTTGTTTGGCCATCCTGTCCTTTTGCATCAGCGCTGTGGGGTCAGGAGTTGTCTGCAGGACCCTTCCCCCTGAATATTCCTGGTCATTACATCCATGGAAAGCACAGATATAATAATTACAACCACCCTGGTGAGCCCTGAGCCCTGGAGATGCTTTTCTAGGCTCCCCAAAGCCTGCAGAGATCCATCCAGAGCATCCCAGACAGGGAGGAAACAGAGAGGCACAAGGAATTCTGCTCGGAGTGGCTCCCACCCCATGGGAATGATCCTGCTGGTGGCACCTCAGGGCTTTGCAAACAGCCTCTATAAACCTATTTACCAGCATTTGAAACGAATTAGTGTTCTGAGGGGTTTTTTTTGCCTTTTCCCTCCCTTCCTGCCCCTCTTTGCGGGCCAAGTGCCCAGCACAGCTTGGTGGCTTTCAGCAGGGACTCCTCGGAGCGCCCACGTCCTCCCACGTGTTTCACACCTTCCCACGCTTCAGCTCCCAGCTCTGCTGCTCAGCACTCGGCACCCTTCCAGGATCCTTAGGGAACAGCTAATTAGGGGCAGAGGGAAGGAGCTGGACAGAGCAGAGGGGGCTGTGCTGGGCTGGGGAGCTGTCACAGCCCCCGGGTTGTGCTCACCTGAGCAGAGCTCCTGCTGGAGCCAGCCTGGTCCTGGCTTTCCCCCCTCTAATTTGCAGGAGAAAGCCCAGTTCCCTGCCCCCATTACCCTCCTTTCCCAAAGGACACAGCTCCTTTTGTGACCGTCACAAAGCCATGAAAACGAGACCTCTCCAGTTACATTTTCTTCTTAAGAGGCAATTTTGTAATATCTTTAATCTGGAGGGAAGCAGCCAGCCCCCAGCTCAGACTTCCTGTGCTCAGGCCTTTCTGGGAATCCTCCTTGTCTCTGGGAATCCACTGGGAGGATGCTGAAATCCCAGCTGCAATCAAAGTGGAGCTCTTATTAGTTTCTTCTCCCTCTGCCCAAATATATTCCATTATTGCTCTGAGCAAAGGCAAAATTCATCTGACTTGTGCTTCACAGGTCAGCAAATCCCAGCCTGTGCTGGGGTGCACTGGGATTGTGTGAAAAATGGGGGATCAATGTGCTGGGCAAAGCTGGGGAGGTGACACAGCACCCTTGGGCAGTGGTGGCACCCTGGAGAGACACAGGGAATTATTTCCAGAGGGAGAGAAATACAAGGACAGCTCTCCAGAAGGCCTTGGGAGTCACAGCAGGTATGTGAGTAAAATTTAAAACCTCAAGATCAACATATGCAAAACACTGTGTCCTCCACCTTCAGAAACCTGGGGTTCTGTCCAGGAATTCTTCTGGACAGGAGAATTCCTCTGTTAAATCAGCTGGGCTGGATCTTCTGGGCTCTGTCCCACAGGGATATCTGACAAGAACAAGGAGCTTTCTCCTTTCTTTCATGGAGTGCCATGGAGGTTCATTCTCCCCCCCACTCTGATCCCTGGTTTCAGTTCCATGTGTTGCTGCTGGAATAGTTTCACTTAATATTTAATTTATGCTGTTTTGTGTGATGCAGAAATGTGAGATGGGCTGGGGCCACCTTAAACCCCAGCGTGGTGGCACAGCCTGGGGACTCATTTCCAAATCAGCCTTCAGAAGGGCTACCAAAACTCATCCCAGAAATAGCTTTTGGGTGTCAAGGCTTTTGATTTTCCTTCCTTTCTTGCCTTTCTGTCATTGGCAAATTCTGGGTAAATCCATGAGGCCAAGCTGAGCCAGGGAGAGTGGAGGTGAGGGAAGGGAGGAAGATGAGGAAGAGGACATGGCCACTCAGCCCTGCACCTCTAACTGAGCACTTGGGGGGTTTTATTCCTGTTCAGGAGCAGATCCTGGGCACCCTCTTGGCACCTCCTCGTTGTGCCACCCATTCTTCCCCAGGAGCTTTGCCACAGCACTGGCTCTCTGCTGCTCAGGCCCCTGCTGGGTGCTGAAAGATGCAATTTCCATCTCTCCTGTTGAATTCTCCTCTCTGGCAGAGAATTTGCAGAGGCAGCATCTCTCCAAAACCTCACGTGGGGTGGGTTTGTCCTTGCCCTGGAGTTGGGGATGTCTGTCCCCAGGCAGGAGGGGAGCCTGTGGTGGCTCCCAGGCAGCTGGGCTGGGCTTGCAGCAGGCACAGCCCATCGTGCCCTGTGCCCCCCTGCATGACAGGAAAACCACCTGGGTTTTGGCACCCAGAGTCTTTTCCAGGCTTTTCCCTTGCCTTGGCTCTGTACCTGCACATCCCCTGAGCTCAGGGTGTCTGTGCCAGGCTGCTGAGCTTGCCCCAGACTCACAGCTTTGCTGAGTGTGGCTCTCACAATCCTCTCACCCAGTGCCCTGAACACTCCCAGCACCCATGGGTGCTGCTGGACTCCCCCAGGCTGAGCTCCCTGCTCTGTCAGGGCCATCAGATAAATCTCTGTGCCCTGTTCAGCTGGAGGCTCCTTCCCAGCTCATCCCTCGTGGCTTTGGTGTTGGCTCACTTGAGAAGCTGCTGGGTTTCCCCCCCTGAGGCTTTTAAAGCCCCATCAACTCCAGCTCCTGCTCCAGTCGCTGCTCTCACATGGAGATAATAAAAGAACTGAACGAGGCAGCGGCTCAGCAGCCGTGGCGGAGGAGAGAGCCCATTAAGGAGCAGAATAACTCTTTATTGCTGTTGTATTAGAGGGACTCTGCAGCATAAAGCAGCCACTGGGGTTTCAGGGCTTTAATTCCTGCGTTTGGGAGCTGCGGGAGGCGCGGGGAGCGGGGCTGTGGCCGGGCTGGTTCGTGGCTCTCGGTGCTGCTCTGGGTTGGGCTGCTTTGCCTCTTCTCTTCTTGCCTTTGGATCCTCTCTGTGTCCTGGGAATGTGAGGGACCCACCCTGCCCTGCCCCTGGCCAGGGGGGTTTGCTGTGGGGTGGGGACAGAGGAGCACAGACACCTCTGGACACACGGACATCGAGGGGCAGGGACCCCAAAGACGTGACAGTGTTGCCTTTATTCCTCAGCTGTTCTCTGATGGGAAAAGACAAATTGGGGTCTTAAATCTGGGAGATGGGGTGTGTGTGTCCGTGGATAACTTATGGTGGTGTGACAGAGTGCAGAGATTTTCTAGCAGTAGCCATAAATCCACCCGAAATGTTCTTTTCTCCTCCTTGTAAGGTGCTGGTTTTGCAGTGACTGCTCACTCTTCGTGATTTCAGACACGATGCCAGCCCCAAAGAGCCCCAAATAAACCTGTTAAAAATCCTACACGAGTCCTGTCCCCACTGGAAATCAGCAGTGCCTTTGCCCAGTGATTTAATATTTGCATCCCCAACACATCATGTGGCCAAACCATGGGTTTAATGCAAAATAGTGATGGTTTAATGACGTTGCTCTAAAAGCCCATTCAAACACACTGGTGTAGCTTAAAGCAGCACTTTACAGCTAATGGCTTCACCACCCTGTGGGGCTGAGGAAGAGGAGGAGCTGCCAGAGCTTGGGGACCAGCAATAAAGCTGAAGTGGCAGTCAAGGATCCCTGGTATTTGCTGCAGGAGGGAAGAGGCTTCACCGTGCTCAGACTTCCCCATCTGTTGCACAGCCCTTGTAGTGAGATACAGAGGCACAAGCCTGGACACACCATCACAGGAAACCTCCCCCTGGCCTTGATCTGGAATCCTTATCAAATATGTATCAGCCCCAATCCACTCTGCTGGCCCCTCTCCAGGAGCTGGGTGCCAGCAACACCACACCTGGCATGAGCCAGGGAGTGGCAGTGGCATCCCTGGGCAGGCAGAGTGGAGGAATCATCCAGGCAGGCACTGGGAAAGGCTCAAACCAGTTGTCCAAAGCAGTTATTACTGAACAGCCTCATCCTCAGCAGGCAGCTGTGTGGGTGAGGTCCAGCTGAGAGGGTGGGGATAGGAAAATCCGTCTGATTTCATCCTTTCATGGGGCTGTGCCCACCTTTGGCATCCCAGGGAAACACCACCCCATGTCTGATTTCCTCCTGCCCAGCCAGGCCTGATGCTCTTCTCAGGTGCCAACTTCTATCAGGAGATGTTGATTTAAGGAATTCCCCAGAAATTCCCAGGATGCTGAAGCAGCAGCAGCCCTGGCTGCTCCTGTCCAGGGAAAAGGGCTGGCTTAGGATCTTGCAGGTTTATGCCCCAGACAAGAGCACAAATAACTGATCCAGAGCAAGCAGGTTGTGGGTTGTGTTCTCCTCACACTCTGGGCTGTTCTGCTTTTCCAGGTCCAGCCAAACCAGGGGAGAGGGATATGCAGAGAGGAGATGGGAGGCTGGGGAAGCTGCTGGTGAGACTTTGGTTTGCAAATTCCAGGTAGTGCCCAGCCCTGGGGGGGTGTGCAGGTGGCTGGAAGGTGCTGGGAGGTGCCCAGGTGTGCAGGGAGGAGAGCAGACAGGAGCTGACCAGCCACGTGCACCAGCAGGAGAAAATACAGAGTTCTGCAGCACCTCAGGCTGGAGGCAGCTGGATCAAATCCTCCCTGCTCTCAGAACTGCTTTCCTTTGAGCATCCCTGACCCTGGGACTGCTCCCATCAGTGTTTTTATTGTGGGATGCAATTATCCAGCTCAGAAATGGCATCTCTGGGTTCCTGCCGTGCCAAGTGCTCTCCAGTTTGTTTTTTCAAACCTGGGAGAGTTTATTTGAGAGTTTTCCTGGTTGCTCAGAGATCCCATCAGTTTGTCTCTGATTTTGGGGTCAGCTTTCTGCCTGAGGCTGGAGATGTTTGCCCTGAGCATTTGTTCTGCTCTTTATGAGTTCAGGGGCAAAGCAGAAAATGACTCCTGTGCAACTGGGGAACCACCTCCCTCTGGCAGGAGGTGTGCAGGGGTGGCACAGAGAGGTCTCTGCCCAGGGTTATCCTTGTTGGGCAGAGCTCCTGATTTGCTTAGAAGCAAATCTCTGTTTGTTCTGGGAATGCTCAGTGCTGGCTGTGAGCCCTCAGCTCATTCCCACTCTCAGGGTCACTCCTGGAGTGCCCAGAGCTGGGAAGTTCCTCCTATGCAAAGTGTTCTCCAGCCCAGCTGGGTCAGTTTGTTTGTTCACATAAAAAAAAAAAGTTTATTTTAGAGTTTTCTAGATGCTCAGAGATACCATCAGCCATAAACAATGCTGGAGGAAGTAGAAGAGCAGTGAACATAATAATTTATTTTCTGTGTGGCTTTGGTTTATTTTAAAATCCATAATTCCTAAAAGAAAGTGTTGGTAGTAAGGAAGAAAAGTGGTGAATTTCTTATTGTAGTGGTGTGGCTGTTGTGGGTTTTTTTTATTCTTTTCAAAAATCCCATTTCTTCACTCATTTTGTTTTTTTTCCTAAGTGACCAGTGAATGGGAGAAGAACACTTTGAGTCTTGATTATTTTATTTTTATTTTCTTTCCTTTTTTCCCATGAAGTGCAGCACTTGGTGCTTTTTTAAATCTGAAATCACATGCAGGGCCCTCTGGCCTCACTTTGTGTTCTGCAGCAATGATCTCTCTAGTCAGTAAATGATCAGCTGAGTGGTTGGATTTAACTCATGCCCATAAATACAAGGCACACTGGAATTTCAGGAATGTGAAGGGCATCCCTCACTTGTCCTGGCAAAACCACCAGAAATTTCCCCACTAACCCTTTGCAGGTCACTGGTGGAGAAAAGTGTCTGTGCCTCACCTGCATTTGGTACCTTTATATTCCTGTTTCTATTCCTGCCACCTTATTGTCAGTGGGATGTTATATATAGCTTTTATGGTAATTTTGTGTGCTGAATGCAGTTTCCAGGGAGGAAATTGCATTGAGAAATGGGTGAAGAAGTAATAATAATGGCAATAATCTGCATAAGCCCCTGTTGTTAAAACCCATAGAAGAAAAATGCACAGATAAGAGAAAAGTTTTCCAAACATCATCTTCAAATGACTCAGAGAGGGGCTTTGGACAAGGGATGGAGTGACAGGACAGGGGGAAATGGCTTCAAAGTGCCAGAGGGCAGGGAGAGATGGATATTGGGAAGAAATCCTTCCCTGGGAGGGTGGGGAGGCCCTGGCACAGCTGCCCAGAGAAGCTGTGGCTGCTCCATCCCTGGAAGTGTCCCAGGCCAGGCTGGACAGGGTTTGGAACATCCTGGGACAGTGGAAGGTGTGCAGGAGGGGCTGGAATTGGATGAAATTTAAGATCCCCTCCAGCCCAAACCATTCTGTGCCCCTGTGCAACAAAAGGATCCCACAGGGACCCTGCACACCTTCAGCACTGAAATCCCCTTACACTCATTAACAAAACCCCACAAAACTCTGTTTTGGCTCCCTGGAAGCATCCAGGGGCAGGTCACTGCTCAGCCTTCTGGAGATGCCTCCAGGAGGGTTGTTGTTCCTGATCCCTCACAATGGGTGGCTTTGCTTTGTCACCTGAGGGTGGATTTGGGATCCTCCCTGGGCTCTGCTGGCTCTTTGTCACCTGAGGGTGGATTTGGGATCCTCCCTGGGCTCTGCTGGCTCTTTGTCAGCTGAGCAGGGATTTGGGATCCTCACTGGAACCAGGGCTCAGGCTTTGATGTGCCAGGATGTGCAGAGCTTGGGGCTGTTCAGGACAGAACAAAGGGAAGTTTGTTGGTGAGGAGAACAGGGAGCTTTTCTCTTAAATGTCCCTGGAAGTCAAACCCCGTGGTGGAACTGTCTGATTCATAAACTGGATTTTTACTTCAGAAGGCTAAAAATAGAGTAAGGAAGAGACTCACTCAGTCAGTCTAGGACTTCCCTGGCACTATTTTAACCCCCTGTGGCAGGGCTGGGGGTGCCAGAGGAGTCTCCAGTCTCTGTGCCCTGCCTGGGCTCGGTGTTCCAGGTACCACTCGTGGTGTTTTGTGCCATGATGAGCCCTGGAGCCTTTCAGGGATGTTCTGTTCCCTGTTTTCCATGTGGAAATCACCCAAATCGTGGCAGATTTTTGCTGCCCTGGCTTTGGGTCGAGATGTGGGGCACCAGCAGCTGACAGCCAGGCTGGAATTCATGGCAGATGAAAAATTAAGAGGGATGAAGGTCCCAAAAGTGAGGAGGAGAAAGGTCTGAGATGAAGCTCTCATTGAGGTCCTGGGATAAAAACGTGGGAGGGAGAGAAGCTCTGAGTTCATCCCAGGAGAAAATCCATATCCCATCCCAGTGGATTGGAAACCAGTCCAGAAATGATAGGTCTGTTTTTATCACTCCAGCCTTGAAATGGTGAATGTGAACAAGAGTAAAACACAATTTAAATCTACAGGGGACTAAAACCCATCCTTTGTTCCTCTCCACTGAAAATTCCCCACAGCAATTAAAACTTCCATCAAAAATGGGAGTTCTTCTGAAAAAACCTGGTGGTTTTATTGCTTCTGATTGCAATGCTGATGAGAATATTTTGGTGTTGAATCACTCCTGGCTGTTTTCTGCCAGAAAAGGGCGATGGTTTGCATTCACCTCTGACAAACTGATGATGCATCTTTATTGAATTGCAAGAAGTCAGAGCCCTTCAGTCCTGGCAAGTTTGCCTCAATAAGATCATTTTTTGTGAGGAGAGACACGAAAGGAGTTGTAATCCTTTTGTAATAAAATACAAAGTAAGAGGGTTTTCTCAATGCTTCTTAGTGTTGCATAAGACCTGTCAGGGCAGGTCTGGGCTTATTAAAAGTGTGGGGATGGAGTTTCCCAGTTCAGTAATAACTTTACAGCTGAAGTTAAATGTCTTTTGTGCCCAGTGGTGGAACCTAAAGCAGGGTTTGCACTGACAGTGTCCTCCCAGCCCTGGTGGTGACACTGTGACACTGAGGGGGGGACTGGAGCACATCCATTTCAGCTGGGTTCAGGCCCAAGCACCAGGCTGAAGGTCCTGGGGCTCCCACCAAACCTTCCTGTGTCCTCAGTAAGCACATCAGCATCTTTTTCTCTCATTTCCAGGTGATCTCTGCAGTATCCAGGCTCTCCTTCCACAGTATTGCTCAAACCAAAGGAATTAGGTAAGATCCTTTCAATATGATGCTCTGAAATAACATCTCTCTCTCCCCCTCCATATTCCTTGTATTTAATCACATCACACTCTTCAGAAGCTGCACTTAATGGGGTTAAACAGACACCAAGGGTGCCTTTGGGATGGTAGGATCCTTGTAAAAGCTGCTTGGGAATAGTTTCAGATGAAAGAAGTGAAATTGTGTGCACTGCTCCTGCTGGGGAGGGCAGCAGGGTGAGTTTTGGTGTCTCTTGCTGGAGGTTTTGCTCAGGTTCAGGAGAAATCCCAGGAAAGCCAGCAGTGCCCAGGAGCTGTGGCATCACCCCACTGTCCCCACTGTCCCCACTGTCCCCACTGTCCCCACTGTCCCCTGCCCCTGTGCAGCAGAGCCCAGGGACCTTTCTGCCCAGAACAGCTGGGAAATGTCCCCCTGGCTTTGTCAAAGGCACATCCTTGGTGCTGTGCCCTGGCACCCAGGGTGTGCTGGCTGCTGCCCCTCTGCTCACCCAGGGAGCAGTGGAGAAGGAATTCAAGCCAGCAGACAGCCCCTATTAAGCAGAGCTGTTACCCTGCTCTTTGTTCAGCTCCCTGCAAAATTGCTTTGCAATTGCTCTCCTTGTTAGTGTGCATTTGTATTATTAATCTGGGAACATCTCATTAGGACCACAGCTATAACTGGGATGAGTTTGCAGCCTAAATTACCTTTCCTTGGGTTTTTTTTGGGGGGGAATGTGTGTGTTTTCACCCCCCAATGATAGAACACATTTGATTTTCCCCACAGCACGTGTCCTGCTACTCTGGGTGGGGACCTGTGGTGCATCCCAGGCCAGCACAGCCAGGATGAAGGGATTCAGGCTGGATGGGGTCCTTGCCCCACTCCCAGCCCTGCCACCCATCCCCAGCACCCCCTGCCATGATTCCCAGTGTTGGAACATATTTTCCCTGCCTTGCCTGCAGTGAGAGTGCTGGAGGGGAGCAGCTTTCCACGTGTAAAACCAGCTCGGAGCCTTCCCATCTGTTAAACACAGATCCCAGCAGGGCTGAGGGGAGCTGCAGGGGGTGAGGGCTTGGGAAGTAAAGATGTGCTATAAGTTAAGGACTGTTTGTTAAGATGACAGCCCTGAGTCCTGGAGGAGCCTGCAGAGATTTTTATTTCGAGGGAAAAGAACATCCAGGGAGTTGTGGGAGCAGTGGGGGATTCACGTGCACAAACTGCAGTGCCTTGCCAAGGGCTGGGTTCAAGTCTTGGGGCATCACTGGGAGGGGTTCCAGGGTGTCATGCCTGGAAAAGCCCTTCCCAAGGCAGGGAAGGAGGTCCTGGATCCAGCTCAGAGGATGAGGGAGCTGCCATCCCCTGGGAAGGCTTTGGCTGAGCCCCTGTTGAGGGCTGGGCATAGCTGGGATCCAGAGACAAGGGAGGCTTTGCTATTCCTGTGGATGTGTGGCTTTTTCTCATTCATTTTACAACTGGCATTTACAGTTCCCACTAAAATCCTTTCTCTTGCAAGCCTTTGGCACCATAATTACACAAGAATAGCACAGAGCTTAGCGAGCCCTTGCTTCTAACCCTGTTTTCCTGTGTATTAACCCTGCTTCTGCTCCAGCTCTGCAGGAACAGAAAATGCTGTCACTCCTTTAGCTGGAAAATAGAACAGACTAGACTAGAAATGAATTCTGTAATTCCAGGAAAATGCCCTCCTGGGAGTGTCCCCTCCCACCCTGCTGTCCCCTGCAGCCACACAGCCCTGGCTTTGTCCATGGCTGCATCTTCTTTCCTTTAAATTAGGTGATTTCTTGCTGCACCATCACAAACTCCTCAGTGACAGAAGCTAATCTCAGATGAATTGATCTGAATTAATCTAATCTTGTGGGAACCAGCAGCAGCTCTGGCTCCCTGAAGGGACTGCTCACATCAGCCACTGCAATGAGCCTCAGCTCATCCTCTTCCCTTTCCCAGTGAAGATGCTTCCATTGGAAATGGGAAAAATCTTGTTGGCTTAGGCACAGTGCCTAAACCCTTGGTAAATACAGTGAAATTTGGATGCTGTGTGGATTGTATGGTCTTCAGCCCCACAGCACGAATGTGGCTCTGCTCCAATCCCTATTTTAGGGTCTGAGAATCAGGATCACGCAAATTAAGAGTGAAATAAATCCCAAAGCCTATTACTTGTCCTTAAATAAGTTTCATGGTGTGGAGAAAAATAAAGATCAATCTTGTGTGCTGTTCAGTGAAAAAAAAAAATTAAAAAATCACTCTTTCTGTCTTAATAATTTCTGGCTACAGGAACCTTGGCAGAGGAGCCCAGAGTACTCCAGATAGCTATCAGGATAGCTCTGTGGAGATGACAGAGTGTTTCTTCCAAGAAACAAGCAGCAAAACCAGGGCAAAAACTCCATCCTGAATGCAGTGTTTTATTTGCAATGTGCCTAATGTGCAGCAGCTGTAGCTACAGCTCTGCTGTGACCATCCTCTGCCTGCCTTGTCCCCATCCCAGGGCTGCTTCCACAAATCCTGCAGGAAACAGGCTCTGTGCTGATGGGATGGGGACTTTCTGCTGGGATTTTCTCCCCTCTGATGTCCCAGAGGGTTGTATTTGGGGACAAAGAGCAGATCCTCCTGTGCAGCATTGCCCGGGAGAGGAGATTTATTGGATTGTTATTGGTTCTCAGCCTTCCCTCCATCTTTTTGGAGGACTGTCAGCACTTCCAGGGAGAAGTTCCACTGTGCTCCATCCCTGGCTGTCCCTGAACAAGGAGCCTTTATTATCCAGCCAGGATTTTCCACTGCAGCCCTAATTCCATTACCCCATTCCCAGGCTGACTGGCACTTCCCAGCCAGCCTGGAGGATTCTGAAGCACTCTGGTCTTCGCACAGAGGTGTCGTGCAAAGCTTCTCCTGAGCTTTGGAGCAAGAGTTTTCATTCCCTCCCCGAGTTTTCCTTCCAAGTTTTCTTGAGCAAACTCAGCTCTCTGGAGGACAACAAGACCTCTTGTCGCCGTCCCCAAGAAACCAGGATTATAATTATTTTCTTTAAGCTTTTTTTTGTTTTGTTTTAAGACTTTCCTGCCACAGCCCCTGAGTGTTCCCTGCTGCCTGTGGCACGTCCTGGCGTCCTCTGGGCTCCATCACCCACCTCGTGCTCTGGGGGCTGAATGAGGGCTCTGAGCAGAGGAGGGGGCATGTGTTTATTCATCTCCCTGAGCTGTGTGTTTTTCCTGGAAGCAGAGTTCTGCAAGCAAAGCAGGAGGTTGAGGAATATTGGCTCGTGCTGCCTGCATGCATTTTTAATGTGTGCACAGCGGAGCCCAGCTGAGAACGGGAAGGGGTTTGCATGTTCAAAGGCCTTTATGGAGGCCCTAAATCTGAGTAAATCCTTTCTATATGAACTGAACCTCTCACTGACTCTCCTCAGAAGGCACCACAGTTAATAAAAGAGAATTCAGGACGTTTGCAAATGGGCAGGAGGGCGAATCCTGGTTGTCAGAGAAGGTTCTCTCTCACAGGAGCAGTGATGATGCTGTGGCTGGGTCGTGGAAGGAAGGGCACAGGGATGAGTTTTCCCCATTTTGGGGCCAAGGTAGGAGCTCTTTGGGTCAGTGTCCTGTAGGAAGAATCAGTGACCAGTTCAGATCCAGTGGGAGTGGCTGTCAGGGCTGTTGAGTGGCCATCACAGCCAATCCTTTCTCATTTTTTTTGGGAACAAGTTGCCCAGGGAAGCTGTGGATGCTCCATCCCTGGAAGTGTTCCAGGACAGGCTGGATGAGGCTCTGAGCAACCTGGTCTAGTGGAGGTTGGATTAGGGAGATGGGAAGGAGCTGATCCTCATGGTCCCTTCCAAACCAAACCATTCCAGGATTCTGGGAGTTTCTCCATCCCCACAGTGCAGACAGAAAGATGGGAGGAGAAGAGCTCAACGCTGGGATTAGCCCAGGTCAGAGCCACCTCCAGGCACGTTCAAGGCAGCTAAATGAGAAGCAGCATCCTGCCAGCAGTGAGGACTGGTCCAGAGGAGACTTCCCTGCAGCCCCTGCCCTGCGGGGCTCATCCCTGCTCCCCTTTGCGCCGGTGGAGCATCAGCCGGGCTCGAAATGAGGATCGCAGCACTGTCAGCCCGGGAGTGTCGGTGCTTACCAGCTCGCCAATAAAATCAGGATGTGTGGGGCGGGGAAAGGCAGGAGGGGTGGGAAGGGAGAGGCAGAGCCGCACTCCTGGCAGGAGGTGCCCGGGGGAGGAGAGGGAGGCACAGGGAGCTGGACCTGGACCTGGATCTGTGCGTGTCTGTGATCCCAGTGTGTGTCCCTGCGTGATCAGGAAACTCCTCAGTGAGCCAGCCAGCAGTTTGGAATTAAACCTGGAGTTTTGTCCAGGTTTCATGACTTTAATCCGTTTCCCCACCTGGCTGAGCCTCGCTGGGTGGGGGGACACCCTTCTGCTTGCTGACCCTGCCAAGGGGGCTTTGAGATCCCCCCAGCAAACCCCACTAACTTCCTGCAGAAGATGTGGTGGCACAAGCTGGAGCTGCTCAGGGTGTTCCCCTCGCTGTCCTGAAGGAGAAAAGGGGAGTAGAGGAAGATCTTTTATGGCATTTGCAAGGATTCTCCAGCGTGCTGGAGTCTCCCTGCGGGTCAGATTTGGTGTCTGCTCCCCCTCCCCGGGGCACGGGAGGCAGATCCAGCTGGGTGTGAAAATGGCAAGCAATTAAAGGCGCTAACAATTAAGTCCTCAAGTGTCTCCTGGCGAAGAGGTTGTTAGGGACCTCTTCTCCTGCAGGTTGGTTTTACAAGGACTGTTTTATTCCCTGCCAGCGGCTCTCTGGAATTGCGCTCTGCCCATTATCCTTTTACTGCCCTTGTGTTTTCCTTGTGCACGCTTTAAGTGTCGCTATAAAACGGATGGAGGAGGCTGTGGGAGGATCCCTGTTTGGAAATAGGTACAGTTGCTGTCCAGAGCTCTCCTGGAACTGGGACCAGTCCTGGAGCTGGTCACCAGCACAAATCCAGAGAGGCTCAAGCACAGCAGGAGGTCAGGTGGAGCTTGTTTCTTGTGACACCAACAAACCATAAAGCTCCTCCATTTGTTGATAAGCAGAATCCTTGGCTGAAAAGCCGCTCCTTTCCCGCTAAAAAACGTTCTTAACACATTTATTTTGGCAAGTTTGTATCCTCGCAGAGAGCCTGAAAAAATATCCCTGACATGTTTTCCTGCGCGGCTGCTTTGTAGGCTGGGGGGATGCTGAGGTCACCCCATAAGCATCTGCTCACCAAGCAAAGGCAGCTCCTCTGTCTCCCTCCCCACCAGCAGCTTTGCACAATGAAGACACAGCTCTGATGAGCCCAGCTCTGCTGGGTGGGCTCAGGTGGGGTCACCTGCTGGGTTTTGGGGTCACCTGCTGGGTTTTGGGGTCACCTGCTTTGTCACTGTTCATCGGCTTTGCCCGCGTGGTGCTTCCCTCGGAGCTCCTCCTGTGTCATTGCCCACCCTGGGAGACCTTTCCAGCACCTCTGATTGTCTCCCCAAAATGCAGCTCTTGCCCCAAGGATGCAGAAGGGGCTCAGCTGGTCCAAAATGGGGGACCTGGGGGACTGGGGGATGGGGACACTGCCATGGGCTGTGCCTGGAGAGGGGCACTTGGATGCTCTGGGACAAGCCAGGTCTCTCTGCACCTTGCTGGGGAAGGGATTCCTGGTGGCCCTTGGAATGGGATATCTGGGGCCAGTTTATGCTGCACATCTGGGGTGTGCTGGTGGTGCTTCCCTGCAGGCAGCAGTGCTGGGGCTGGCCTGCAATGGGGCAGAAAGGTCCATTTTAGGTAATTACTAATTTTTATTGGCATGTGTTTCATAGGGTGGCAGCTGCTCAGGTAGAGCAGAAAAACTCAGGAGTGCTGAAAGATCTCTTTGTGCTGCTTTGCTGCAAGTTAAAAATGGGGATTTCAGGATTTATATCTTCACCAGGTGTTTTCCAGTGTTGAGTGTTGTTGGATACTGTGGGATGCATCCTTTACTGGAGCAGTCATTCTCTAGTTACCCCACAGGGTTTGGGTTCTTTTTTTCCCCCTTTCTTTTTAAGAACGACATTTCTGGATTCCCCTTTTGATTTTATCCATCTGTTCTCGTCAGTGTGGAGCTGAAGTGAGGAGAAAATCATCCCTCTTGCTTGAGCGAGGCATTGGTACACGAGGCTTTTCTAAAAATGCGATGATGTGTGGAAACATAAAATTATACGAGCTGTTATTTTCTTGTCTTCTCATCTCCAGAAATGCTCTGCTCAGATTGGAGCTGAGGATAAAGCAGGGCCTGCAGCTCACCCTTGGGTGCTGACACTGCTCTCCTAAAAAATCATCATCATCATCATCATCATCATCTTTGTGTTATCTGGTGATGTAACTCGCTCTTTCCCCACTGAGTTTCCATCAGAATTAATCTTACAAGAATTTCTCCAAGTTCCAGACCACAAATAAAAGCAAAATGTAATTTTTCAGAGGACGTGTCTGAAATTTGGCGCCGTGTGAGGTGCTTCTTTCCAGAGATGAGTAATGTAAAAAAATAGTGTGATTCTAATTAAATTCAGCAGCTTTTGGTATGCTCTGATGTGCCTTGTTCTGCACAAGAGAATTGATTCTGTTCTGCTTTATATAAATGGATTTGGGGGGCATTAATAATGTGGTTTTATCTCGCAGCACTTGACCAAAATCATGGCCTGATGCTGCTCCCATTTCACAGATGGGAACCAAATCTTGGAGGTGCTGCCTGGGTGGAGGGCAAGGCTGGAGAAGCAGCTCCAGGTCACCTCCTTGCTGGTCCCTGGTCACCTCCCAGCCACCTCTTTGTAAATTAATGTTGCTTTAATCCGTTATTTATGTTAATTGAGTCTTTAATTCCATGAACCCGATGAGGAAGGCATTTTCAGTGATGTGCAAAAGTCTTGGAAAAATACATGGTATTCTCTGGGTGGCTCCAGGATAGTATTCCCAGGGTTCCAGAACTGCTGGCTGGCAGGGGACACAGTGACAGGGCTGGGATGATCCCACACTCACAGAGTGACTCGCCCTCCTGGAGGAAAAGGAGGAGGAAAAAGGCAAAGGGGAAGGTTGGAGCTATCAAAATGATGTGCTGGGAAGAGCCAAGTCTGAAATTTTGGGATTAAAGCAGCATTAAAGCTCAGCAGTGGGACAGAAAGACTTTTCTGGCAGCATGGGAGCTGTGGGGCTGTGAGCCCCACACCCAAACTCACAGGGAAAGCACAGCCTGAAGCCCAAAATGTTGATGAAATCAGTGTTCTGTGGGTTTTCTGTTCATTGCCACGGTGCTTCCTTCAGCAGGGATGTGGGAGGCTTTGTACCCCCAGCCAGGGGAGCTGGAAGTTCCTCAGGGTGCAATTCCAGGCTGTAGATTCCACCCCATGGAAATGTTTTCCTGTCCTGGGCCAGGAGAACTCAGCACAGCCTGGTCCATCCCAGCAGAAGCTCCTTTGCAGCAGCTTGAGGCCCTTTGCTGCAGAAATGCCTCACAGAAGGGGTGGCAGATGGGAGCAGCTCAGGTTTCCCGGGTGTCACACACTCCACCTGCTCTTTAAAGCACTCAAGTGTTATCCCTGGACTTAGGAAGGCAGGGGGAGATAATCCTGCTGGTGCTGGGAGGCTGGAATCCCCCTCCAGAAAGGGATAAATCACCTCCTTTAGACTCCCGAGGGTGTTTGCACAAGTCAGGAAAACTTCCTTGCAGATCTGCCTGACAGAGCATCTCCACTGAGAGCAGCACCAGGTGGGAGCAGCTCCTTGGGACATTTCCTCCCTCCCTGCTTCTCACCAGGCTTGCTGCTCCCAGGGCTGGGGTTTGACCTCCAGAAACTGGAGTGGAGACTGGGAGAATGGTAAATAAACCACGCCAGGTCCCCCTTGCTCTGCCCCACATGGATTTGAGGCCAAGATGCTGCTGTCCAAAATTCCCAGACTGAGGCTGCCCCATCCCTGACCCTCTGCTCGCTGCAGAGGTGAAGAGTTGGCTTCAGTTGCTAGGACAGAGCACCCCAGATGCTGAAATATGCTCATAAATAAATAAACCTCGCTGTTTATTGCTGTTAGAATTGCAGCCTACCTGGCTCTTCCCGTTAAATAATTCAGAGGAGAGAGCAGCCAGGCAGCACAGAGAGATTCCCTGTGCAGGAATGGATGGTGAGGATGTGGGGTGGGAGGGATCACGGGGCAACCTGAGAGCGAGGGAGGGTTTTTTTTGCATGAGGTGGCTCGTGAAATATTAATTGATGTGCTGTGGCTGGCTCTGCCAGTGTTACATTTGCAGGGAGCTCTGTGAGATCCAGAAAGTGGCCAAAATGTTCTGTAAGATCAAGGGGGTGCTTTGCATCACCTGCTCTAAGTCCTGCCCTCCGGAGGAGCAGCTCACTCCAAACTCTGTAACAAATTGCTTGGTTTTTTCTTCCCTTTTCGGCTCTTAAACAAACACATCAGACCCATCCCACTCCCCTCTCCTGCTCTGATCTCTGGAAGCGATGCTGTTGAGTGCTGTGGGGTCTGTCTGTGCAGGAGCCTACTTTGGGAGCTTTATTATCTCTGAGAGCCTGTTCCAGCACTGCTTGGTGGCACTGGGGCCCTTTGCTTTTCATCTGAGCAGGGCTGGGAGGATGAATGGCTCAGCAGGTGGTTTTGCATGGTGGTGGAGTAAAAGAAGCTGGTGCTTAGCTAAAGATATGAAATAAGAGACGTTTCCAAATGGATTTTAATAAAGTGGTGTCTCTGCAGACCTGTTGGTTTTCGGTGGACTCGAAACACTCATTGCTCTTGGGCATCACAGCTGTGGCTTTTTAAAGCTACATAAGAAATTGCAACGTGCCTGGAGGTCTGTAAGAATTTCTCAGGGAATCAGCAGCTTTTAGACCTTTTGATTGACATAATTTCTACCCAAAAAAAAAAATTACACAGAGAGTGGTCTCAGACCAGGTGTTTGCTGCTGGGGAGCTCATGGCTGGGGAACCTGCAGCACCTTCACCCACCTGGATGGAGATGCTGGGGCCAAGCAGATGATCTGTGGGAAGGTTCTCAGTGAAACCCCTGTGAGAAATAATGGGTTAAAAGATCACCCAGCTGGCTTTTCTTTGTGTTGTCTTGATGGGGATCTGGTGGGGTGGGAGTGAGAGCAGAGTTGTTCTCCCTCAGTCTGTCCCCACCACACCAAATCCATTTCTGCAGCCAGCTCAGGTGTGTTCAGTGACAAAAAAATTACCTAAAGGAGCTTAAGTCAAAAATAGGGAGATATTTTAAATAGTGGCTGTTGGTAGAGCTAAATTAAATCGTGTTGTTGCACTTAAAACTCTTAAGAGCAAGGGATGAACAAAGGAAAAACCCAAGGCTTTGTCCAAAAAGCCACCCTTCAGCTCCAGATTTTGGATGGTCCATTTAGTAATCCTCACCCTGGTGTGACTTCTCCCTCTAATTGCATTCTCTGAGTCCTTATTTAGCCATTAGCTGCCACTGCAGGGACACAGGTTATTAATTCCTCCCCTCCCCTGACTTTCACTCTGGGCCTTCACTGACAGTCAAGGTGAAGCTGGGAGGGCCAGGGGAGCTGCATCCTGTGAAACTCTGATCAGAAAACACTTTTCTCCCTTTGCTGCCTCCTTGTCTTACATGGGGGGTTGTTTCAGAGGAGCCAGTTACACCTCAAGCCCGGATTCACAGCTGGAGCTGTGTGCACGTGATTTTAATGTTCTTTATGGCTCTTCCACTTCCTTCTCTCTGGCACAGCGAGCTCTGGGGAAGGAAACAGCCAGAGATTAAGAGAAGATGCACCTAAAAGAAAGGAGGTTGTGCCTTGTGGTGGATTTCTTGTTGTTGTAACAAGTGGTGTTTGAGCAGAGGGCACCTCTGAGTTTGGCTTTCTCACCAGAGCTTTGCGTCCCTTGCCTTCCTCCCTCCGGCATCACCACTTTGCACATGGACGTGGTTGGACACACCTTGGGTGCTCCCTGTTGCAGAGGCAGGGCAGCTGTGATAGCTGGGATCATCCTGCTCCGTGGCTGGGGTCAGCACAGCTCTTTTCCCCCTGGGGTCCCCCCCTGGCCGGGCTCTCAGCCGAGCTCGCTGCGGTCTCAGCGCTGCTTCGGTGCGGAGCTGCTCACCGAAGGAAGGGTGAGGTGTAGCAGGGGAGAGAAAGCAAATTAATGCCAGTGAAAGGATCCAGAAATAGCAAATTCGGGGGCTAACCAGGCCATGTATTAAATCTTTCAGGAGAGGCAATCTATCCTGGACAGAGAGGGTGGGAGGGAAGAGGAGGAAATTGCTCTTGAGGGCAGCTTTGCTCCTCCACAGCATCAGTGTCCCATCCCATCTCCCTGGGGAGCCCCACCTGCCTGCCCCAGGATGCCCAGGAGGGATGGGCAGAGCTGCCCTGCTGCCACCCCTCTGTGTCCCTGTGCTGGGGCTGGAGCAAGGCTGGCTGTGCCCGTGGGGACTCCTGGCCCAGCTGTAGCCATAAGGTGCATCCAGCCCCAGCAGAGCCACGGCCCACCCTGACCCTGTGCCAGCAATAACACGTGGGGTTTAATTAAAACAGTATTTTTCATCTCCTTCATACATTATTTGGTTATTGCTTCAGAACGAGCCAAGGAATTCTCGTATTCCCCCCATTCCCTCCCTCGCTCTTTTAATCTGCTTTCTCCCCTCCTTCCTTTCTGCCCCTTTGGTGGCCTTTCCCTCATCTCCAGGGCTTTAACTTTGTTCAGCTGTCACAGAGTTGTTAAGATGAGGAAGCCTGGGGTTCCTAAGGACTCTTTCCTTCCAGTGGGATTGCTGGGAGATGCCAGTGGGAAGCAGTGCAGAGTGCCCAGCCCTGCCTGGCCAAGCAGGGAAGGAGCTCACAGGCAGAAATGCTCCATCACTGGAGGGGAAGGTGCTTCTCCATCCCAACAAATCCAACACCAGGCTGGAATTAGTGTTCCTGACTTGTTTGTGCAGTGCCAGCTCAGCAGGAAGGGCTCAGCCACAGGGGCTCTGAGGTGCTGTCAGACCACTCAGCTCCTCATTTTGGTGCCCAGGT
The DNA here is from genome assembly GCA_013398075.1 of Notiomystis cincta. NCBI lineage: Eukaryota > Metazoa > Chordata > Aves > Passeriformes > Notiomystidae > Notiomystis > Notiomystis cincta. The sequence continues at coordinate 131,683 of VZRX01007097.1, forward strand.
GCTGCCCTGTGTGCTCAGCCAGCCTCCCCACCTGGATTCTTGCCCTGCCCTGCCAGCTCTGCCCTCGGGGAGCAGCAGAGATGGTTCCATTCTGCGACAGAAATGGATTTACAATGAATATTTTGTTCCCAAACAGCCTCTGCTCAGCAGGATGCTCAGGGCTGGGCTGAGCCGAGGGGCTCTGCTGTGAGGGGTGAGGCACCAGTGTAACCCTGTCATTCCTTCCCTTCCCAGGCCCTTCCCTTCAGAGGAGACCACGGAAAATGACGACGACGTGTACCGGAGCTTGGAGGAGCTGGCGGAGTGAGTGGCCTCACCTTCTCCTGGCAGGGGACACAGGGAGAAGTTGCTGTGGGTTTCCAGCAGAGGCAGATAAAGTTTGACAGCAGGGCTGGGAGAGCCAGAACGGCTGCTTTGATCCTTTTGCCAGGAGATTTTTGTGCTCTGACAAAAAGTCCGTCTTTTTCTCGTGTAAAGCCCTGGGAGATGTCACTTCTAATCAGGTTGAGTTGATGAGTGGCTTGGTGGGGGGTGAAAGGGGCCAAGCCCAGGGGATCCCCTCCTCCTCCTAAATCCCCAAACCTTGGGATATAATTCATCCTCTGAGGTGACCCAGGGCAGCTGTGGGAGTGAGGGACCCATTGCTGACTGTGCTGGTTCCCCCCATGGCATTTTTTGGGTGCTGGCACATGGAGCTGCATCCCCCACGTGTGAATTTGGACCACAGCAGCTGGCCCCAGGGCAATCAGAGAACAGTTTGGGTTGAAAAGGACCTTAAAGACCATTTCATTCCACCCCTTTGCAATGGGAAGGGACACTTCTCACTATCCCAGGGTGCTCCAAACCCCATCCAAGCTGAACATTTCCAGGGATGTGGCAGCCACATCCTGCCATGACACCCATCCTGCCTGTCCTTGGTGGGGTGTGGGGTGATGCTGCTGCTGCCTCTGTCTGTGTTTATCTGATGTCTCTGTTCTGCTGCCCGTGGTGATGATGTAACAGGCTTTTAAAATCAACCTTGAACTACAACACACAGGGTGAAGTGCAGGCACTATTGGAATTCAATGGCAGCATTCCCATCAAGCCTGGGTTGTGCTTATGAAGTGCAGTCTGCTTCACAGGGAGGGATGGACTGCACTGGTGGATATGTGGCTTTATGCAGTTAAATATTATTGTTCCACAACATAAATAATAAGACTCCTTAATCCAATGAGTTCCTTATGGCTTCAGTTATTACAAAAGTAAATCATAAATTACCAGCGGAGGGAATGGAGTACCCTGGAATTCCCTGCTTGCTGTTGGCTCCCAGCAGCTGCAGTTTAATAAAATTTTAACTTAGAAAGGGATCCTTTCAAGAACAGCATTTTTTTGTGCCCCTTCTCCAAAAGTTCTCAAAACCCCTTTAATACTGGGGTTTAAAATTCCTGTTTCTCACACACAGATGTGACTTTAGTTGGAGAGAGGTTTGTGTGGGGGCTCAGACCCAGTGGGGATGGCAGTGTTCTCCTGGAAAGGGTGGGTTTGGGGTGCTGCCCTTGATTGTTTGGTTCTGGAAGTGAGTTCCCAGCTTTAACTCTGCTGAGGACAAGGTCTCCAGGTGGAAACTTCCCAAAGTGTTCCTTGTCCCTTGGTGAGAGGGGCTCCGATGCCCCTGGAGGTTTATTGCAATTGATTGCCCTGTTCTGTCCCACACCTCCACCTTTCAACTTCCCCTGTTTCCCCATCCTCTGCAAAATCCTCTTTTTTGCGTCCTATTTTGGACTAGTGGGGGAAAGGCACGTTGAAACCAGCAGGGATTGCACAAATCCCTTGATCCAGGCCTGCCCTCCCAGCGCAGGGAAACACAGGCCACGAATGGTGCTGGAATTCACCGACTGTAAAAAAGGGGGCTGTAAAAACCCCAGAAAGGCCCTGGAGAACCCTCAGCTGCTCCTCCTGCCTGCAGCACAGCAGCATTGGAGCCCTTTCTCCCTCAGACAGGGAAGCTCTGGCAGGGAATGTGCCAGTCCCAGCTGTGTGCCCTGGGTGCTGCTGGTGCTGGCAGCCTGTGGCACCCATGAGAAAGCTCTTTCTTAGCTCCTGCCCTCTCCAAACAGCTCAACAAGGGCAGCTTTGATGAGCTGGGAATGATTCAGTGCATCCAGCATATCTGCATTTAATATTGCTGATGATCCAGCAGCCTTGGGAAGATCTGGCTCCAGCCAAAATGCTTTTATGGGCGAGGAAATGATTTCCACAGCAAGGCAGGGAGATGATCCAGTGAGTGGAAGGAGCTGCTCCAGCCCTGCCTGTAAAAGCAGCAGAGATGTGTCACCTCAAGGTGCCACTGTGCTGTCCCTGCTGGCCTCAGAGGGCCAGGAGTGGGTGAGGAGGGACAACCCCAGTGGGCTCTGTGCCACCAGCTCACCCTGGGAGAGAGGAATCTCCCAAAGGGAGCTCTCCTTGGGTGTTGTGCTGTTGGAGAAAAAGCTCAGGATAAACACTGAGTTGGTTCTAACAGGGCTTTTTGGGGGCTGGTAAAAGGTGGTTTTTTTTGGAGAGTATCAAAATGCTTCATTTCAACTGTAAGTACTTAAGTGGAGTCGTTTGGTGTCCCCAGGTTGAGATTTTGAATTCCTTTGCTGCAAAGCCTTTAAAATAGGAACATATTTGTGATGGAGGTGCTGATGAAGGGAGCAGAAGGAGCCAGGCTTTGTCCTCATTGTCCCTGTGATGCTCTAAAGAGTAAGAACCTTCATCCTGAGCACGGAGAAGCCACCTGGGACAAAAACCAGTGCCAGGGCTGGACAGGGGCTGCAGGAACAAGCTGTGAATGAAATCGTGGGGCAGCCACAAGCTACTGGTGTGTTTAAAGGGTGTTTAAGCCTTGATGACCCCATTGTGCTTTCACTTTTGGGGTGTTGCAGGAATTAATCCCAGCTCCAGACAGATTCCCAGCCAGCAGATCAAGGCACATAATTGCCTGGAAACAGCTATTTACTTTAAAAAAAAAAAAAGAACAATTAGTGATGGAAAGGGGAAGGGAAGCTAAAAGGCTATCAGGGGAGCTGGGAAGCTCTCAAATTCCCTGTTTTCAGCCTGCTGGGCCCTCAGTTTGCTGTGCCCTGGGCCAGATGGCAGCTTGCAGGCAGCCCGGGCAGATGGCGAGGGCCGCTCGCATTGCAAGCGGTGCCTGATCAGCCTGTGAGGAGCAGCACAGGACAATTGGCCTCTGCTGCCTGATTTATTCCTGCCTGCCCCGCTGCCAGGCCGGGAGCAGCAGCCTGTTTGGGGGCTGAAGTGAGCAGGGTGTGCTGCAGCAGCGTGTGGGTTGGTGCTCTGGAGCCTGTGCCCCCACGTCAGGGGTGTGTCGGTGACCTTTGTCCTGAGGATGCTCCTGCTGATCCGTAGGGATGGGAGCTGCTGCTTCCCACATGGCTGTGGCTGCTGGGAACTGTGTCAGGAGGCAATTATCCACCTTACTGCCGAGCATCCTCCCTGCCAACTGCTTTTCCATCCCCCTTTATGGCTCTTTCAGCTGCTCCAGACCATCCTGGTTCCTCAGAGTTATACTTAACATTTCACCTGCATTTCTTCTGCTGCCACTTGAGCTCTCTCCAGTTATTTTGTCTCATTAAATTTATTGGAGCAATTAATCCTGCTCCTCTTTAGAGCCCCAGAGCCTTTTTTATGATGAACCTTCTCCACTTCATGGCACTGGCTCTCTGCAGTGGCACAGTCAGGGAGATTACACAGGGCAGATTTTGGGTTATTTGTTGGCTCTTTGAAGAATTCAGAGTCAGGCAGAAGTTCTGTGAGTGGTTTGACTTGAAACATTTAATTTACATAACTTTTACCTTTATTTTCTGTTCTGAAGACAATTCCTTTTGAGGAGAGGAATTGTAGGGTTGCATAAAGGACCAAGTAAGTGTTTTAGGCAAAGCAGGTCCCCACCAAAGCCTACCCCTGGAGAGCTTTGTCCCACAGGTCAGTGTCGATGTCCCCTGCTCTTGTTTTGAGGAATTCATCCCTAACAAATTTATTGGGATAACTGTGTGTTCCCAACCTTTTCATCCTAGAGAAGGAGGGAAGAAGATCTGCTCAGCCACAGTTTCTCAAGCATTGCCTCTTCTGGGCTCAGTTTCTTGGTGAATCTTGTCCTGCTGTCACCAGCATTGCCCCCAAAATAGTGCTGTGATCAGCAGAATTTCTCAGATGCATTAAGAAAAGTAACGAGCACGGGAGCCAAGGTGAGATGATAAGTTAGCTGCCACTTTTCTCATTATTTTTGCTGTGTTGGACCAACCAGGCACTACAGCCCCTTAAATAAATGGCTCTGTGGTGCAGGGCACTTGAGCCAGAGCTCCTGTGAACGTGTCTGTCCTGCTGTGACACTCAATTTTTACATGTCCATTTCTAGGATCATGCTGGCTACTGTAACTGTGTGAGGCTTTTTCTTGGGACCAGAATGTTCCACTTGGAATGGGGAAATGTAAGACCCAAGCAGAGTAGGTGGGAAAAGGCTTCTCCTGCCATTTCCAGACGAGTCTCTCCCTCCAGGCACAGTCTGGGTAATTAAAACCCTGTGAGATCTCGAGTCCAGTGGCTGCACATCTTGCACTCCCTCACCCTGAAACCTAAGCCTGCCAGATGTGCTGCAAATTTAGGGTTCTGCTTGTCCTCTCTGACAGAGCCCCTGAATGAGGGGGTTGGTTGGAGGAACTGTGTATTTATAGCTGTGAGTGCAGAGTGACAGTGGGAAAGTGGGGGATTACTGGGGTGGACTGGAGCCTCACAGCTGCTGGGCAGCTGCCTCAGAGACCCTGCAAAAGCACTCCCAGCCTGGACCTGTGGTGGCTCTGAGATCTTCTGGCTCTTAATGTTGGTCACAGGACTGGAAATGCGGGGTTGTTTCTTGGTCGTCTTATTTTAGCTCCTCTGTCCCCTCCTCCTCTCTCTTTTCTGTTCCTGGTGGTTCTGGCTCTTTCCTCAGTGTGGTTTTGGTGTGGTGGGTTTGTCATGAGGGTTTGTCCTTGAATTCTTGAGGCTGGTACAAGCTCATCAACTTCCCACAGCAGCTTTTATGGGTGGAGAGGCTTCAGTGGCCCTGAAATCCATCAGAGCTTCCCCACCTACCCCCAGTGTCACTGCACAGATGATGAGCAGGGCTCCTGCAGGGTGCTGGACCTGCTGCACATCATTTATGGGGGCATCACAGGCTGTCTGTGCCCATGGTCCTCAAGGTCCCTTCCAGCCCCAGCCATTCTGTGATTCTGTGGACTTTCTCCTTCCCTTTGCCTCGCTCCAAGGCAGCATCCTGGCGTCACTCCCTGTGTTCTGGGAGCTGCTCCTTGGCACAGCTGCTGCCTGCCTGGGTGGGTGTTAGTGCAGGGCAGGCATTGCCAGCGAGGCAGAGCTCAGCCAAAAGCATTGTTTTCGCCTGAAATTGCCTTATATATGAAAAGCTTTATTCATTATCAGCTTTTCTGGCTCGGGAAGATGCTGCCAGCCCAAAGCTGGTTACATCCATCCTAATAGCAGCAATTGCAAATGCTGGCGTTCACTCTGAAGGGTGGCTAAAATCCCTTTCCTAACCCCAGAGCTGTCAATGACTCTCCTAATCCAGGCAGTAGATCACAGGCTCTGATACCCACGGGTAACTCACAGACTCTGCTGCTTTTATTGAGGGAGTAAATTGCTTTTCTTTGTGAGGTGATCTGGCTTTCCTTGCTCAAGTTGTTCCGTCTGCCCGTGACACGCTTGGGATGCTGAATTTATTGCCTGAATTCAGTGTGTCCTGAGGTTGCCACTGGCTAAAAATCATCCCAATCCCTTGGTCCCTGTTTTAAGGGCAGGGAGGTTGTGTATTTCCAACAGGGTGAGGATCAATATGTGCAAAGCAGAGATGTCAACATCCACATGGCACCGCAGGAGCTTGGCTGCTCCTGGGCTGCTCCAGGAGAGGCTGATCCTCATGGTTTACTGCTCTCCATAAAAACTGTCAGCCTCTGGTGTTTCTCAGAGATGCACTGAGAATGTGTTTTAATAAATAACAGACTGCTGGGCGATGGTGTTGTTGTAATGCTGCCATGGCTGTCAGGTTTGAGCATCCCTAGTGTGTCTCCCCAAAGCTCTGCAGTGGAGGTGTCACTCCAGGTGTCCCCAGGACAGGAGAGTTGTTCCTATTTTTTTCCCAAATCCAGAAATCAGAGATGGGAAGGGCTTGTTCTGGTGTGGAGGAGCAGGAAGGAGTGGAGCAGTGAGGCTCAGCCCCTTCTTTAGAGGAATGGGAGTGGTGAGGTGCTGTCAGGATGTGGCTCCACGGGGTGGGTGCAGTGTTTGTGTCCAAGGGCTGTTCTGTGGGTGAATCTGCTGGGATGTCCCTTGGGAGGCATTTCTTTCCTGGTGATCCAAGTGGGGCCAGGCCTGTGGAGCATCCATCCTTCTCCAGTCTCAGCCCATGACTGAGGAAAACCCACGTGGCACTTGGGGACAGGCTCGGGGGTGATCGTGGTGGTGCTGGGTTCAGGTTGAACCAGGCATTCCTGAAGGTCTCTCCCAGCCTTGGTGATTCTGGAAAGCCCCCTCAGCACCACATGCTGCCACCTGGGTTTCTCACAGTGTGTGCCCACCACAATCCAGAGCTCATGGCTTCTTGGAGAGGGAGAGAAGGAGAGTTTGTCCAGGCTGGGGACAGCAGCACCAGGCCAGGGACACTTCAGGATGCCATCTTCTCCCTCTGCACATATCCCAAAGCAGATTCCAAGCTCTTCAGGGATGGGGATGCTCATCCCTCACTCCAGGCAGGCTCTGCTCCAGCAGCACCACCACTTCAGCCCTCTCCTGGTCATGTCACACCCAGCCAGGCTCCTGCTCGTGACATTAACCCAACCACACATTCCCAGCACCCCTCCAGCCAGGGAAATGATGTATGGAGAGACAGCCAGCAATCCAAGAGGTGTGGGCAGGGAGATCCATCAGGAGCTGGGAGTGACTGGCTCTGGATGAGGAGCAGAGCCCAGAATATAAATATTGGTGCAGATAATAACGGCGACGGCGACGCCTGGGAGGGGGAAGATGGATCACCAGCTATTAGTGGGCATTATTGCAGCAGCTGCCATGCATCACCCAGGAAGAATGGGAGGGATACATCATGCCAGTGTATTTATTTAAAATCCCCAAACTTTTATTAAATAAATCTGTTTGTAAAAAGAGGAAGGGCTGTATTTAAGCAGAGAAATAAAGCCCAGTTTTGCAGGCAGATGTGCTGTGCTGCTCCCTGATATATAATAGAGAGATGCTGAGTGTCACATTTGGAGCACAGCTTTACACCTAAATTTTATTTGTGTGTAATTAATACCTCTGTTGAAAGACACAGCTCGTAAAATATGTGAATGCTGTTTGATATTCCAGCATTTCACACTGTCCTGGTCCTGTGGGATTGACTTCAGTGGGAGCCCTTAGCAGACAGCACCTGTAGATCTAAGCACTGGAATTATTATTGTTAATTAGTATTTAATGTGGGCTGGATTTTCAAAAGTATTCCAAGGCTGAGGAGCCCCTGGGAGGGGTGTGAAGGCTCAGATGATAATTAATTACTGAACACCATCACCTTTAGCACAGCCTGGGCTCTACATCTCTGGGATGCCTTTGAAGCCTGGGAGTGCAGGGGCAGCTCCAAAGTGATGGGGCTGGCCCTCAAAATGTGACGTTTTGCTCCTTAATTTCTCTCTGATGTAAATGTTGTTATTGGCCTCTGCTCATTGAGTTGAGTGTCTGATGAGATTGCCTGATAGTGGTCAGGAGAGTGTCCTGCTCCTCTGGGAAATGCTGGATTAAAAATCACCCATCAGGGCAGGGATTGAGCTTCATGACAGTTGGGACATCACTCAGGTAACTGGATGCAGGGCATTTAAACCTGGATGGAATGGGACAGCTCCCTGGTCTGGGTTTTGCAGTGAGTCCTGCACAGCCCAGGGGATGTTGGTTCATCAGGCCTGGGATGCTTCTCCTGCTTCTCAGAATTGTCAGATGAGTGTTTGATACCTGCTCCTCCTGCTCTGAGTGGGTCTGGGCTCCTACAGCATTTTGCAGCCCTGGCTGGGGGAAGGAGGTGTTTTTTTTGGCACAAAGAAAACCTTTCAGTGAGGACAAGCAAAATCAGATCAAGAGGGAACTCAGGGTCTTAATCAGACCAAAATCCAACCCTTAAAGTGAATTCTCTGAGCATGATAAAAAGTCACTGATGCAAGAGCTGCTGCTGGTCCTGAAGAGGGGCTGAAGGGGAGCTCGTGGGCACCTTTGGAGCTGGTGTCTCTGGTGGTCCTGCTTGGCTGCCAGATCCATCTCAGCTGGGCCCATTAGAGCTGAGCAAAAGCTCTGCAGGGGCACAGCTGGCAGGCTGTGGGCATCGTGGGCAGGCCTGGCACAGGGCACAGAGCAGCTCTTGGCTGTGATCCCCGCTGGTGTCGAGCAGCGTTCCGCCTTTCCCAGCCTCCAGCGAGCGGAAGGAAAGTGCAGCGGGCACTGATCTGGGAAAAGCAGAGAGCCTGGGCTGAGCACGTGGATTTACACAGGGTTTTCTTGTTGTGATTCTCCTCCTTCCTCAGTGAAAGGCTGGAGTGGCAGTGGACACCCCTCATCACTAACCCGACCCCTTCTCGTTGCAGCGAACACGACCTGGGGGAGGACATCTACGACTGCGTCCCCTGCGAAGATGAGGGCGATGATATCTATGAGGATATCATCAGAGTGGAAGTTCAGCAGCCCATGGTAACAACTCAGCCACGCTTTTACACCTCGGTGGGAGGGGGAGGGAGGGGATTCCGTGGAGGAGATCACTCTGTGCCGCTGACAGGTGATGCTGCAGGGAAGGGAATCGCTTCGTGTCGCTCCTAAAAAACAAGCGCAGCTGGGATGGCCCAGAGGGATTCTCCCAGGAGTTCCCCAGCCCAGCCTGTCATCTGAAGGAGTCTGGGGAGGAGGAAGGGAAAGGAAGACCTAATAAGCCCTAAAAGATAAGCTAAAAATAGAACTATGCTGCTGAGGCTGTGTCACTCCAGCCTTTCCAGGGAGGCTCCGCCTGCTCCGTCAGCCAGAGGTGCCACCGGTATTTTTAGATCGGGGCGAGCACTGACAGATCTGTGTGTGAGGGATCCAGCTCCTGTCTGTGCCTGCTGCTCCCACCTGGATGGCTCAGACAGGGACACGTTCACAGTGAAGCTTTCTGGGGCACCAGGGACCCGTGTGGCATTGGGGACAAGCAGCCATCCCTGTTTGTCACCTCTGAAACGCATTTGATGATGGGGAATCCTGAGTGTGAGGCTTGGACAGCAGCCTGGAGGGACTTGAGGTGTCTCCAAGGGCTCTGGAGCAAATATCACACTCCATGGATGATCCAGGGAGGTGCTGGTGGCCCTTGAACCTCCCCAGAGGTGCCCACAGCCTCCTCCCTACCTGTGTCCCCAGCACGGACACAGGGATTCCAGGGACCTTCTCCAGAGTGTGACCTTCCAAATTTCCTCCCACCCTCCAATATGTGCCACCCCCAGGCTTTGTTCAGCCTCTAATTACTCTCCTCATGTTCACACAGTACACAGCTCCCTGTAACAAAGCAGGATCAATGGACAAGTCCATGGATCAATTCAGTCCCTGGAGCGGGACGTGGCTGAGCCAGACATGAGGGGCTGGAGCCTGGGAATGCAGGGCTGCATCCGTGGTGCTCTGATTCCTGCCCTCTCCCAGCTTGGCTGGGAGTGGGACAAAGAGAAAACCCTAATTCCATCCCTTCACACCTTGTCTGCAGCTGGAGGAGCTCCCTGCACACCAAAACCCCCTCTGGATCAAGGAGTTGAGACCAAAAAATTCCCACTGGTCCTGCCAAAGCACTTGGGTCTGAAGTCAGCACAGCTGGTTGGCCACCAGTGGGTTTGGCCACCAGTTACAAAAGCCACTTGGCCCAAGAGCTGCCCCTCAGGAAGGTTTTGGTAGGAATTTCTTGCATAAATGACAAAAAAGGGAGAAAGCTCCAGCAGGCAGATAGGGATAGGATAAAGGTCAGTGGAATTGGCAATTTTTCACTATCTCCTCCACATTATTTTCTGAGCAGTGTCAGAGTTGAGAGCTGACTCCCTTTCCCTCCCCTTCCCTGAATCTATTTTTAATATACCTGCCAAAACTTGGAATTTTTTGGGTAACATTTATTGCAATAGCAAATGCATGATGCTAATGGCTTCTTGTATTTCTGCATGCTTCAGATTAGATACATGCAGGTAAGATGAATTGATTAAAATCTGGGCTTTCATCCAGCTGAGAGGTCCCAGCTGTGAGTTCTGAGGGGGTGGACAGAGGGTCTCTGTTCCTGTGCATGATCCATAAAACCCCATCACTGAATCCCCTCCCAAATTTGGATTCTGCCCTGCCAAGTGCAGCAGCTCCCAGCACGTGTTCCCAGCTTTACAGAGCAGGAGTGACTCCAAGAGTTGGGGCTTTGGGAAGAGCACATTCTGTCAGATTTGACCTAAAATTGTGAGAATTGGCAATCCTGGCCAGGGATTTGTATGAGTCTAACATATTATTTATGACCCACTTAGTGTCTGTTGTGAGTTTCATCTTAAGCAACAACAAAAAAAAAACTTTAAAAAGGGAAAAATCAGCCTTTATCTCATATTATTCTTCTTTAGCTGATAGTCTTTGGTGGTGTGGCTGTAATAAATGCAAAAAATGCAGTGTTTTCCATGTTGAAACATTTAATAACACAGCCAGGGTTCCTCCTTATACTTTTTGGATAAAAATAGTTCCCTTTAGCATAAACCAGTAGTGGTTCTCTCCTGACTTTCCAAACTTTGTGCTTGGTTGCTGTTACTGGGGGCTGAACTTGAGCACCCTTAGGAGTATCTGACCATGCCTTGTTTTTCCTTTCCCTAGAAAATGGGAATGACAGAAGATGACAAAAGAAATTGCTGTTTGCTAGAAATCCAAGAAACCGAGGCCAAATACTACAAAACACTTGAAGACATAGAAAAGGTAAGAACTGAGCCCTCTTTTCCCCAGCATCCCTGGATCCCAAATCAGCTGTGCTGGGTTGGTTCTTGCCCCTGGAGCTGGCAGATGTGAGGAGTCAGGATCGATGCAGCCACATGGAAAATGGGAGAGGAGGAGGAGGATCCAGAAAACTCAGGCTGACAGCACAAATGTGCAGCCTGTAGGAGCCCAAACCAGCTTCTTTTTTCCTGCTTGCTGCAGATTAGAAACAGGCTGAAACCCCTCCTGCTGTGTCCCCCCTATCCTGGGGTGAGAATCTCCCACTCCTCACTCAGCCAGGCCGGCTTTGCTGATAAGAGCCGTGTTTGCAGATATCTCTTATCACTCTGATTGCCACGGAGTAATTCCTTTATTGCGAGTGCTGAAGCTGTGCTGACTTGCCATTGAAGCTAATTGGATTAAAAGTAACATTCTGCTGTCTGAATTCACGGGGTTTTAATTGGTTTTGATGAATTATTGTGGCGCCTTCCTTTTAAAAACAAATAAAAGCCAACACCTCGGCGAGGTGGTGGAGTCGTGGATGGAGCCTGGAGGTGGTTCCTGCTCCCAGGAAAGCAGCAGGAAGGAAGAACAATAAGGAAAATCAAGCTGCCATTTCTAATCACCCAATGCTTTTGTTTCCTCCCCTTTTGCCATTCTTTCCCTCTGTCTGCCAAAAGCTCCCCCGAAAAAGCTGTGAGCAAAACTGGGAAAATGGAACAACATTTCCCATTTTCCAGGAAAATGTCCCAGTGTGTATATATATATATATCATTTATGTTTCCAAGGAACCCTTGTTCCTTGGAAACAGCCACAGCCCCCTGGCTCAGTAGAAAGGAAGAGTTAAATGATTGCTATAAATTTACAGCAATTAAAGCTTGCAAAGGCTTTGCAGGTCCTGGTGGTGTTATGGGTGGGGGTTCCCCCCTTGGGTGTGTCATATTGGGGGTTTTTTGGAGTCCCAAGTCACGTAGATGTGCCCATTAATATGTATTTGTTCAGAAAGGCATTGCCCATGTAATCACATCATCGCTGCCTTTTCAAGGGCAAAATTCCAGCGAGATACAGAGCTGGGAAGATGCTTCAGTGCAGCCAAGGGCTGCAGCAAGGCAAAGGAGCTGAATGCATTTCACCCTCCTGTCACAGGCTTAGCAGGGGAGGGGGCTGAGGGCACCCAGGGGTGGGGGTCTTGCAGCTTCCCACTCCTGGAAGTGCTGTGGGAGCCAAGGGGAGCGCAGGGATGAGGCACTCGTGGGAATTCCTGTCCCCCACTTCTGTCCCTGGTCCTCCTCTGCCTTTGCAAGTGCTTAAACTCATTAAAACCTGCCCAGGTAAACTCAGCTGGTGAAGCAGAAAATACAAATCCCTCACACAGCCTTTTTCCCTCCCTCTCCAGTGTCTCAATCCCTTTTCCATTTCCCTCTTGCAGAACTATATGAACCCCCTGAGGCTGGTACTGACTCCCCAAGACATGGAAGCTATTTTTATCAATTTGGAGGTAACATCGTGGGCATTGTGCCTTAAATCTTTGTTCTTTTCACAGCAGCTCAGCCCTCTCCCTGCTTAGGAGGAGGTTTTCTGATTTCCTGTTAGATTTGTGCATTCACTTGGAGAGCTTCAGCTTTTCGTGTGCTGTGGGGCTTAAACTGGTTCAGGAAATAATCTTTAACACTCAGTTTAAGAAGTGGGGAATATATGAACTCTAGGTAAGAAAACAATTCTACCTAGTGGATGTTTCAGAGTTGGGGCTGTGGATTTTAGATGGTTTGGGCACAGGGTGATGAAGGGATTTATTTCTACTCTGGTTTGCACAAGGTCTGGGTCAAAACCTGGCATCTCCTCCACTCCTCCCATCCCATCTCCTCCTCCCTCCCCATCCTGGGGCATTTCTCACTGTGCAGCCTCAGATGGAATTACAGCCCTGCACTCCAGGCCACTCAGGGCTGCACCCCACTAGAATAACTTTCTTTAGAAACACCTAAAAGAAGGGAAATCCCTGCCTGATTCAGGAGTGAAGGTGCATTTCTTTAGGCTCTGTTTGCCCACTTGCTGTGAATGTGTTTAAAGTATTGACTGTTGCTTGGTTTTAGGACCTAATTAAAGTGCACTTCAGTTTCCTGAGAGCCATCGATGTCTCGATGATGTCTGGAGGAAGCAGCCTGGCAAAAGTGTTCCTGGAATTCAAAGAGAGGTAAAGGAATTCCAGGCTTCAGGAAGCTCCAGTTTTAACAGATTTGTGTTAATATTTTCAGAGACTGAAACAGAGCTCTTGTTGCTCTGCTGCCTGAAAGGAGGTTGGGGCCAGGTGGGGATCGGGCTTTTCTCCCAAGTAACAACAACAGGACAAGAGGAAATGGCCTCAAGTTCCACCAGGGGAGGTTTAATTGGGTATTAATGAAAATTTCTTCGCTGAAAGGATTGTTGAGTACTGGAACAGGCTGCCCAGGGAAGTGGTGGAGTCACAATCCCTGAAAGTGTCCAAAAATGGGGTGGCTGTGGTGCTCAGGGACATGGTTTAGTGGCAATGCTGGATTAGAGGTCTTTTCCAACCTTAATAATTCTGTGACTCCAGAAATGCCTTTCACAGCAGCCCAGGTTTGCATCCTCCACAGCAAAACACTCTCAGGCAGCTGAAACATCACTGGGTGCTGACATTAAGCAGCCACATCCACCCCCAGCTGTCAGGTGAGCCAGGGCAGAGGTGGCACATCCTCCCTGTCACTGACCAGGCTCCATCCTGTGGATCCTGGATCCTTGTTCCTGCAAGCCCCTGGCTGCACCTGGGTTTTTCTTGAGCTCAGCATCCCACAGGAGACTGAATATCCAACGTGTTTGTGGGGACATGTCAGAGGGGATAAAGATGGAATTTGGCTGTGGTGAATGGGGTAAAACCTCCCTGGCCTTCAAGGGTTTCGTGTGGTCTCCTGCAAGCAGCACAGGGCTGTGATGTGGTGGGGTGACTCCTGTGCAGGGCAGACTCAGCCCTGCTTAGATCAAAGTGATTCCTCACTCCTAAAGAATCTCCTTTTTGGCACAGAGCTCGTCCTGCACCTTTTGCACGATGGATAAATGTAAAAGTTGCTTTCCCAAACAGAATCAATCCTGGGCGAGCAGGAGAGTCCCAGCACACAGAGATAAGGTTGATAAAAGCCTTTAATATCCTTAATACTAATCAAAGGGTGATTCATTGTGGAACGGTGCCAGGCTGTTATTTCACTGTGATTAAACCAGTGTCTAGACACAGAAATGCCATTCAGAAGTCAATAACTCCAGAAATACCATCTGCATTAATAACACACCGTGAGGTCACATATTCCATCATTCATGGGGCCTCTGGTTACAAAGGGCATTTTTTTCTGGATTAAATTAAAAAAAAAATCCAAAGAAGAATGCAAATAATTTCAAAATACTCATAAAACTCACTTAGGTGATTTTGATCTTGGAATTCCTGGCTCAGCTCTGGGCATGCCAGTGCCATCCCTGGGGCAGAGCTGTGGGCACAGGAAGCAGGGAGGGGACACAGGAGGAGCTGTGGAGGTGGCACTGCTGCCCAGAAAGGTCCCATGGCTGTGCAGGAGCACAGGGCTTGGTCTTGAGCCTTTAAATGAATGTTCCACGTGGATGAGTGAACAAACTGACCCCAGCTTCCTGAAGAACCTGAAAGCCTTGGAAAGATGTGGGTGAAGGAGCCACACTGGCTGCAAGGTGGTGCTGGTGGATCTGAAGCTCTCTGCAGTCCAGGGGGATTTGGGGGACATCAGTGCTGTGGGAAACTGCTGCTCAAGGAGGGGTTTTGCCTTGGAGAAGTCCCCAGAATCAGATTGTTGGGGATGAAGAGTTTGGAGCAACTTGAAGTGAACAGGCAGAGTCCTTTTTTGCATCGGGGAAGTCAGGAATACCACATTTTACAGCAAGGGAATTTCAGTGCAGGAGGAGGAGAAAGTGAACTCTCTGGGGAGACAGTGCTGCCCCACCAAGAAAGGAACATGGACCTCCAGAACCCCTGAATAGGAGAACCTTTCTTCATCAAATACATCCATGACAAATAGCTCCTGCTTCCCCCACATCCTTGGAGACATTCTGGCAAAATGATGCATTGCTCCTTGGCTTTGCAGGGATTTTTTTTAAGGAAATAGTTTGTAAATCTCTTTCTCTGGAAGCCAGAGGTTTGAATTTATGCTCCTGAAGCCTCTTTGAAGCTCTCCCCATGCTGGCAAGGTAGATATTACTGTGCCTGTGCAGAAGTTGTCAGGGGGAAAAGGTGGAAGAATAATCTGTACTGGCTGTGGCTCTGCCGGGGCTGTGGCTCCATAAATCTCTTTATTCACTTCCCCCTGAGGTGTGAGCGTCCCATGTTTATGGAGCAGTGCTGGGTCAGTGGCTCCCAGACCATCCCCATGGAGAGCTGAGGCCCCCAGATAATGGATGAGTTGCAGTGTGTGATGGAGGATGTGTCTTATCTGCAGCAGAACAGTTAACAGCCAGCAAGGGGGAGAAAACCCAAACCTGTCAGGCAGGATTAATGAGGGAAGTGAGGGAAAAGGGGGAATCCACCACAAAACTGCTCCTTTCTGTCAGGTGTTTAAATTTATAGCCCAAGGTGTCCATACAGAGCTTCACTGTGTTTCCAAGGGCTGTGACAACCTTCTTTTCCCAATTACCCAGGCTCTTGATCTCTAGGTCCCTGTGGCTCTTCCCAGAAGGAATGATTCTAAAATGGGTGAGGGAATCATCACAGAATGGTTTGGGTTGGAAGGGACTTTAAAACTCATTCAGTTCTACCCCCTGCCATGGGCAGGGACACCTCCCACTATCCCAGGTTGCTCCAAGCCCCATCCAGCCTGGCCTTGGACACTTCCAGGGTCAGCCACAAATTCTCTGGGCAGTTCCTCACCACCCTCACAAGGAAGAATTTGATCTCAGTATCTCATCTCACCCTCTGAAAACTCAGGTTCCTCTGCTCTGGCCACCTGGCCCCTTCTGTTCATCACAAGCTGAATCACCTCCACAGGCTCTGGAAACTTCCAAGTGTTCAAAGGCTGAAAATTTAAATGCCAAAAAGCCACACAATAAAAGAGTGTTTATACTTTGCTAAGCAGTTAAATGGGGGAATAGCTGTTTGCCTCGTCTTTTCTCTGTACACACATTTATATATCTTTTATAACAGCTTATAACTGCCAGCATTTCCTGTTGAATCTGTGATTTCCCCCTCTCCAGGCTGCTGATTTATGGCAAATACTGCAGCCACATGGAATATGCCCAGAACACCCTGAACCACCTCCTTGCCAACCGGGAGGACGTCCGGCAGAAGGTGGAGGTGAGCGGGCAGGGGGCTGAGTGCTGCCCCCCTCCCCCTTGTCACAGGTTTTGGGAGGACTTGCTGGAGCTGAGAGTGGTGCCTGGGGAAGGTTTGATTTAGCAGAAGAGGAGAGGGGTGTGAGAGTGAGTTGTGCTGCCACAGAGGGAGCAAAGCTGGGGGTTATCCTGTCTCTTTTATCCCTTGTTTTTCCCCTCACCAGACCTGTGCTCTGTCCTTCCTCCCCAGGTTTATCCAAGTTAAATCAAGCCAGTGCCTTTATTTGAGTGGGGCTGGCTGGGCCAAGTTCTTTGAGTTGTGCAGGCCCTGAGCATCCCCAAGCCAGGAGGTTTTCCAAAGCCACCAGCAGCATCTGGGACTGTCAGAGGCAAACCCAAGTCCCCAGGCAAACACCAGAATTCCTGCCCTTGCCTCCTTCGTGTGAATAGGGGCTGATCCAGATATTAAGGGAATCAAAGGAGCCCCAGAAGGGATGCATTGTTGGAGCTGCTGTTTCCCCCATCTCTAATTCCTGCTTTGCTCTTGATGCTAATCAGAATTTGCCGGGCTGTCTGTGCCCGTTACCTCTCCTTCCTCAAACGCGCTTTGGCTCCCCGTGTAAACCCAATTCAGGGATAAAACTGCACTTGGGAATTGTTTAAATGTCTTTTCTGGCTCTCCCCCTCCCTCGTGCCAGCTGTCAGGTCAGGCAGGGGGGCTCAGCCAGCACAGTCACGTCACTCACGTGGGTCTGGTGGCAAAACTTCCTGCGACCGCAATTAGCTCGTCTTAATGACTTAATGCTCATCAGCAGCTCCAGAGCCACGGGCTGCGTGCTCAGTGCCAGCCCCTGACAAATCAGCTGCATCAGCTTGGCCCAGTGAGGGGGTGGCTGAGGCAAATGGGTTTCATTGGACATTTCCCCAGGTCTGAGGGCATTTGTGCACTGCCCTAATGAGCAGCATCTCATTAGGCTGCAGTGGCTCACTTGCAGGTCAGGGGCTGTAATTTAGGGTCCAGCCCCTGGGATTAATTGCTTGATAACCTCTGTGGTGGGAGCCCAGC
The DNA here is from genome assembly GCA_013398075.1 of Notiomystis cincta. NCBI lineage: Eukaryota > Metazoa > Chordata > Aves > Passeriformes > Notiomystidae > Notiomystis > Notiomystis cincta. Next base: position 149,045 of record VZRX01007097.1, read on the forward strand.
CCTGGCTGGGCATCAGACCCTGTAGGCATCAGAACTGAGTTTGCAGAAGCCAAACAAACATTCTCAAGACTTTAGAAACATTTTTTTTGGGTGGGAAGCTGTTGTTTTCTCCCTGCTGATTGATCGATCTCCTTGCTAGGAATGCACGCTAAAGGTCCAGGATGGGAAATTCAAATTGCAAGATCTGCTGGTGGTTCCAATGCAAAGAGTTTTGAAGTATCATCTCCTGTTGAAAGTAAGTTTTTCAGCACTGGCACTTCTGTCTCTGCTGCAGCATCTTTCACCTCTCTAAGTGGAGGGCAAATCATTGCCAAATGCAGAGCAAGGGTTGGGGTTTTTATTCCCCTTCAAATAAAATAATTACTAGAGCTACTTAACACGACATAATATTTGTGCTGTCTCCTAAAGTATGGTGACCCAGGGTAATTCTGCACTTGTTAGCCACGAGAGGCATTTAATGAATATAAAATAAGCTTGCATATAATCTGATTATGTGTGAAATTCCTCCCGTCAACTCCGTGTAACAGATCTCTCAAGCAGCAGCCCCTGGTGTGTTCCCTGTCCTATGGCCACAGCTGCCTGTCCGGGCATCCCTGCATCCCTGCCACCTCCCTGGCATCCCTGCCACCTCCCTGGCATCCCAGCTGTCACCCAGGATCCCCGCTGTCACCCTGGCATCCCTGCTGTGACCCTTGGAATGCCTGCAGCCATCCTGACATCCCTGTCACCACCCTGCCAACACTCAGGCAGACCCTGTCCAGTGCAAGCATGGTCTGGGCTTCTTTCCCAGCAAATCCAAACTCTTCCTTTTCATTCATTTCTACTTTTCCAGGAGCTGCTCAGCCATTCCTCAGACCGGCCAGAGAAGCAGCAGCTGAAGGAGGCTCTGGAGGCGATGCAGGTACAGGAGGGTGACAGTGGCGAGGGGGCTGTGCTGGGTTTGGGGTGCAGCAGAGCTCAGGATCCCTCTGCTCTACCAGACAAACACTTGGATGGAAAAACCATCCAGCAACAGCTGGAGGGAGGGCAGTGTCTCCTTGTTTTGGCCACGCCTGTGTCTATTGATTGCCATGTGATGCGATGGCTTTGCAGCAGCTCCGCTGTCACCACTGTCCCCCTCCCCAGGCTGGGGGCAGAGCTGGGGTTTGTTGACAAGTTAGGACTTCTCCCTGATTGCTGTTGTGTGTTCAGAGGCTGTGCCAGATCCAGCTCTTGTTGTTGCTGGGAGGGATTTGGAGGAGCTCCAGAGGAATCAGCAAGTCAGGGAGCGTGGCAGCGATGTGGGGAGCGTTCCCTGTGTGCTGTCAGCCAGGTGCTGCCTGGGAATCCTTTAATCCACCTTTTTAAACTCTTTTTTGTTAAAGGGAAGATGCCTTTTCAACAGTTGATGACTTCTGGCATCAACAGTTTGCTTTGTTTAAGTTGGGATTTTTTCCAGCTTTTAGCTGAAGACCCCAAAACCTCAGCAAAACCATCAGCAACAAAAAATCAAATTGTAGAATCCTCCAAATCTTTTCTGACTGGGATATGTCTCCCCCCACACACATTCACACCACATCCAGGCTGTCAGCAGACCCTGAGGGGGAGGATGCTCATTAACTCCAGCTTTTTCCTCTGGAGAGCACCTCAGGATTCACCCCCCTGCTCGCGGTCACTTTGTTTGTTTCCCACCTCGGAGCTGCAGCTTTTGTAACTGCAGCTGTTGCATTTCCTGCCACTTACATAAGTTGGGTGACCTTCCCAGCCATTATCCCTGCCAGCCCAGGCACCAGAGCTGTGTGAGGCTCTCTGTAGAGCCGAGGTTGTTTGAAGGACTCTGCATTCACAGCCACTGCCGTGGCCTCAGATGAACGCTGGACCTGGTGACAGCAGTTAAACCCTGCTCGTGGCCTCATCACCCAGCACCAGTGCTGAGAAATAAATGTATCTTTGCTCTGGCTCTGCTGCAGACTCAGCAGTTTTTGCAGGAAGATGCTGATAACCATCAAGGAGGTTTCTCTCTTCTCCTCCCCATCTCCAGGAGAGTGTGGGAGCAGTTCTGACCACGCTGGGCTCAGGGGGCTTGGGGAGCCATTCAGTTTGGTTTTAATTGATCTGTAAACCAAGGCTTAACTTCCAAGTGATGTCTTTCATCACAAGTCCAGCCTTCCTGTCTGCTGTGCTGGCAGGCAGCAGACATTGCTGCTGTCTGGGGCGAGAGCTGTGCATGGGGGGTGGATGGAGTGACATTCCCAAAGGGATTCAGCTCCCTTTTATTTTGCTTGAATAGTTGGGTTTGCAAAGCAAGGGCAGGAGTTGCACCAAAAAAAAATAATTTGTGGTGGGGGTTTTTTGGTGCAGGTTCCAACCCTCTGCCTGAGAATGCAGAACTGAGCCCCAGTGATGGTGGGGGAAAGGCAGCTCCCAGTGGAACTCCACAGTCGTGGCTGACCCTGGGATTGTGTTTCCCTGCTTCAGAAGGCTTTTGGCTGTGTCATTTCCCATCACCATCCCTGGCTTGGTGATGTTACAAGTATTGTCACGTAGATCTGAGATTATGGGCTGCAATTAACCCTTCTTGTGTTGGGGAGCTGAGCAAGCTCTGACCCGGGGGGATGTCTTAAAAAATCCCCTGTTCAGATTTAATCCAAGTTGACAAGAGCTGTTGTTGAGGTCAAGGAGGGAGCAGATAAGAAGCAAACAGGCACAACAAATCGGCTCTGAAAGGTGCAAGAAGTTGCTCCAGTGGAAGGGATGGTTCCTTCTCCTGCATGGATAAAAATCTGGGGTTTGGGAATGGCTGAGCTGTGCTGGGTCCGTGCACTGCCAGGGATTCGTGCATTGCCATCTTCTGGGAAAGACAAAACATTGCAGCACCGACAGCCTCACCTGTCCCAGGCTGCCGTGGAGTCCTGCTCACATTCCTGAGGGATTCACAGAGCCAGGCTCATGTTTGTTCTCCTGGGTAAAGTATTGGCAAAGTAAAAATCACTATTCTCCCTTTTTTTTTAAGGACTTGGCCATGTACATCAATGAAGTCAAGAGAGACAAAGAGACTTTAAAGAAAATAAGTGAATTTCAGAGCTCTATTGAAAACCTGGTGAGTCGGAAAATCCTCTTGAATGCAGTTTAATTTAATTATTGTTATTAACATATTTGCTTTTTGGGGACAATTACTGCTTATTCTGATGTGCTGAAAGATGCCCATGTGTTCAGACACTCTCTCATGTTTTGCTGATGGTCCAGGGGTGGATGCTCCATCACAAAGCTGCTTTGGCTTTGATAGAGGGTGGCTTCTCTTGCTGATGTTACCCTAAAAATGTTCCTGCAGCTTTCTCTCATATAATTAGTAGGGAGGACATAAAAATTCCCCAAACTACCTGTCTGGCTTCAGTGTGAGTTTTCTTTTGCTGTTTAAGAGGACAGAGGTAAACTGAAAGTGGAGGAGAGGGGCTCATGTAAAAAGGCACCAAATCCCCAAAAATCTCAACCAAATATTTTAAGGAGAACTCATCCTCAACACTCCAGAGGTGTCAAACACTTGCTGTACATCAGCAGACCTGGAGAGGTGCTGGGTTTGGGGGCTTTAAGCCTTGACTTCATTGGGAAACGATGAACTTTCAATTAATGGTTATTTAGCAGAGACAAAATCCTTAATTATCATGGAAACCTCTGAAAAATAGCTTGTTGGAGGTGGGGAGGGGTTTGCAAAAGTGCTTTGACTGCTGAGCCTTGCCCTGGGGTGCCAGTGCTGGAGCTGCAGGGGTTTCCTGGGGTGCTGTACCTGTGCTCCCCTTGGAGCATCCTCCCTGCCCTCGGCGAGGGTGATGCTGCTCCCAGGAGCTTGGGCAGCCTCAGGCAGGGCTGGGGGGTGCAGTGCAGGCAGCTTTGGGTTTCCACCTGCCCAAAGCATCGTTCCAGGCCTGCCTGTGGCTCTGAGCCCTGCTTTGCTTCCTGCAGCAAGTGAAGCTGGAGGAGTTCGGGCGGCCGAAGATCGACGGGGAGCTCAAGGTGCGCTCCATAGTCAACCACACCAAGCAGGACAGGTGAGTGGCAGCAGGATGTCCCCAGACTCATCTGGCCATTCCCCCTGAGCTCATTTATTTATTTACTGCCTGGAATTTCACTGATATAACCCAGCATCAATGTGAAATCACAGCAGGGCACGAGCATTGAACAGCACTGGCTGGGGAGCTCTGCAGAGCTTTCCAAATCCTTCCCCTTGGGTTTTTTTAACGAGGTGTTTGACTGGGTTGTTTGTTTATTTGCTTGCTTTGGGCAGGTATTTATTTTTATTTGATAAAGTGGTGATCGTCTGCAAGAGGAAAGGATACAATTATGAGCTGAAGGAAATTATTGAGCTGCTCTTCCACAAGATGACTGATGACCCCATGAATAACAAGGACATTAAGAAGGTAGGTGGACTAAGGATTAGCTCTGGAGAGCATTTTGGAGCTGTTTCAGGGTAGTACGTTCCCATTAGCCTTTTAAAATAGAAACAGGGCTCACAAAAAAGCTGGAAAACAAACGCTCAACTTTCAGGGCAGCCTTAAAGAGCGCTGGGAAATGTTTATTAATGTGGGGCTGGGCTGGATCCTTGACCTCTGTCCTGGCAGAACAGCCCTGAGGAGGGCTTGGATGGTTGGAGTTGGGAGGGAGGAAGCTGCTCCCTGCTTTCTGGCCCAGTGTCAGGGAGCAATTATCAGATGGGCAGCAGAGGAGGGCAGGGAGGGAGGGAGGGAAGGTCCAGGATGTTCTTTCTCCCACAAGCTGCGGGGTGGAGGAGCCTGGAAGGGGCAGTGTGAGCTTTGCACACCAGCCTGCCAAAATTGGCACTCGAAGCACTGAAGGGACATCTTTGTCCTGCAGCCACAGAGGAAAAACCTCCCAGCTTTTGCTTCAGCAGAGCCCCCTTAGCTTAATCCACTTCCATGCCACGGGAAGAGCTGTGGTGCAGATGGGATAAGGGACACTGGGGCAAGAACAGCTAATTCTGCTGAGGGGATGCTGCTGGCTTTGTGTTTTAATGAAATCTATTTCCACTTTGCTCTCCTATGCTTGCCAGTCTCACGGGAAAATGGTAAGCAGAGCACGCCCTTGGCTTCGTGTGTCTGTGTGCAGTGTGGGCATGAGACAGGCCGAGCATATGTGCAGTGGGCAGGTCAGCTGCTCCTCCTGGGCTGTCACTTGCTGTCAGCCAGAGACAGAATGGCTGGGGAGGATCCAGTGGAGCAGAAGAATCTGGGTTCTTTCATCTGCCACCATGAAATCCCCTTTGGTCCAAGCGCAGGGCGCCGAGGCGGTTCAGGCGTCATTAGCGGTGATGTGTGGGACAAACTGGGAGCTCTCCTTCCTCCTCCCCTGCTGCTCCCCGGCCATGCTTCAGCAGAAAGGGCAGGGCAGGCACTCAGAGCAGTGGCTGAGGTGTGTGGATGGAGGTGTGGGGTGTTCTGCTGTGAGATCAGCTCTCTCTTTTCCCTTGCAGTGGTCCTACGGCTTCTACCTGATCCACCTCCAGGGGAAACAGGGCTTCCAGTTCTTCTGCAAGACAGAGGAGATGAAGAGGAAGTGGATGGAGCAGTTTGAAATGGCCATGTGAGCATGAGTGGCTGCTCTAGCCCTGGGTGCAATTCCCAGGCATGGGGAGAAAAGTGTCTTGGGCCATCAGGTCACTGCAGACCAGCTCTGATAGCAAAACCTGTGATGGGGAAGCTCGTGTGGGCTTGCTGGATGAGTCCCTGTGCAAAGGGAGCTTGGAACCACCAAAGCATCTCTGAAACTGGATTCAGATGGGATATTTGGGAGGAATCCTTCCCTGGGAGGGTGGGCAGGCCCTGGCACAGGGTGCCCAGAGAAGCTGTGGCTGCCCCTGGATCCCTGGAAGTGTCTAAGGCCAGGTTGGATGGGGCTTGGAGCACCCTGGGGTAGTGAGAGGTGTCCCTGCCCATGGCAGGGAGTGGGCTGGGATGATTTTTAGTGTCCCTTCCAACCCAAAGCTTTCTGTGACTCTCTGAAAGGACACCTCACCATGGTGCCACAGGACCTGGTCCTGAGCAGGGCTTGGCTCGTGCCACAGCTCTGGGCTGGAGATTGACTCAGGCAAGGGCCAAATCCCTGACTCTTGTCCCAGGGGAAGGTGGATGGGCAAATCCTCTCTCCACACCCAAGCCCTGATCTCCTTTCACACTGGATTTCCTGTCTGTCTGAGCTCAGACTGAAATGCCAACAGCCCTGTGGGGACAGGCTGAAAACCCCAGGTCCTTTCCCTTAGGTCCAACATCAAGCCAGAGAAAGCCAATGCAAATCACCATAACTTCCAGATGTACACATTTGAAAAGACAACCAACTGCAAAGCCTGCAGGATGTTCCTGAGGTGAGCAACAACCTTCCTGCTGTTCTGCATGAAAACATGGAAGGAAAAATCTCAAAGCTGAGCCTGGATTAGGATTTTCTGACTTTTTTCCTTTTTATTTGGCACAGAGGAACCTTCTACCAGGGTTATCTTTGCCCCAAGTGTGGAGCAGGTGCTCACAAGGAGTGTTTGGAGATCATTCCTCCCTGCAAGATGGGTGAGTTATTCCATGAGCAGCTCGTTGAGTGATCTGAGAGATTCCCTCTGTAAAGCTCTGCTGTTTGTTAATGCATTAAAAAAACACAATTGTGCTCCCACCCACCTCCCAGGGCTGTAATTCACGTTGGCTGGTGGTTTAAAAACCAAACAAAGCAGCCCAAAATCCTCCAAAACACAGAGCTGTGTGCCGTGGGTGGCAGAGGGTCACTGCAGTGCTGCTGGGAGGCTCCAGCTCTTGGGGGTGGGCATTTAAGAGAGGTGATCAGTTCTTCATCATTTAATAGTCAAAGCAAGAGAGTCTGCAGAGGGACAGCATTTCTGGTCAGGAGAGAGCTCATCTCTGGACCCCAGATGTCCCAAAGTATGGCAAAAATTGGTGTCCTTGGTCTAAAGTGGGCAAAGCTGGGGCTCAGCTGTGCTCACCCAGGGAGAACCCTGGTGATGCTCAGTCCAGGGGGTGGCTTTGGACAGGTTTTGGGTGGGGAGTGGAGGGAGGAAGAAGCAAAATTGCAGAACCTTGTGGCAGTGAGGAAATGCCCCTGCCTGGCTGCAGTCACACCCCAGATCTTCCCTCCCAGAGCAGAGAAATGATTCAAGTGACCCCACCTCTGCTTTGGGCTCCCTCCATCAGGTTCGCACCCTGATGCCAGCTTGTTGGCACTCAGAGCCTCAAGAGAAGCAGAAAATGGGGTCTGTTGCCTGTTAAATTAATCCCTTATCCCACCATTTCTCTTGCAGGTTCCTCAGCAGACCAGGTATGTGCTTTGGCCCTTTCCCTCATCCCCTGTGTCCTTGTCCAGTCTGGGTGTGGGCAGCCCACGGGGAGAGCCAGCACCTGCCTCAGAGGGCTCCCAGCAACCTGGGGACAGAACTGGGCACCAGTGGCCTCTTCTCCAGCCTAAAACTGGCCCAGTTTGAGCAGCACCAGAGCCCTCAGGAGGTGCCAGCACCCAGCTGGGGTGAGCACCATGGGCTGGGGGGTACCAGGGGGATTTGGGGAGAGGTTTCCTCACCCCAGTGGCATCAGGTGGGTGCTCGTAGAGAGAGCTGAGGTTGATGTGTCCTCACTGAGACCTTTTCTTCTCTTTTCTTTGCAGGATTCACTGGGTGCTGGACCTGGTAAGGGCATTGCTGTGTGACAGGAGGGCAGGGAGAGGTTGTGACTGCAGGAATCCCCAGCACTGAGTGTGTGGGAGGGGGAGGCTCCTTCCAAAACCAGAAAGAGCTTTAGTACCCAGCGATGGGGCACTGGGCTCTGTCCTGCCCCTGCTGCCACTTCATTTCTTCGGGTGTCCTCGTGCCCCTGACCAGCCCTGCTGGGTCAATAAAGCTTCTGCCCATCACACCAGAGACCAAGGAGAGCCTGGCACAACATCCTTGTGCCAAACCAGCCTTCAGAGCACACCAGGCATGTCCTGGCAGAGAGATTTGTTGCTGATGGGGAGCATCTTCCTGCTGGCATGTCCAGTGTGCTCAGGGTCTCTGATGGGCCATCAGTCACAAAGGTTACTGCAATAATTTTTTATCTTCCTGTGTTTAAAACTTGCCTGGACAGAGCTCTGGCCCTGCCCCTGCTCTGGCTCAAAGGAGAAGAACAATTTGTTTTTGTGCTGTTTCTGATGGAAGGAAAGCCAAGCCTGGCAAAAAGAAACCTGAATCAAATTTGTGGTTAAAAAAAAAAACAACACCCAACAAAACAAGCACAGAGTGCTCTTGCTGGGTGGGGTGAGGCAGAGGTGGGGAGGCATTTTGAGGATAAACACTGTGGGTTTGGTGCAGGGGGGGGAAGTTTATTTGATGTGCAGTTGTTGGCGAGACAAGTGGACTTTGACTGGGAGCTCCAGGGGCGTTTGAGTCCCAGGTCCAGCTGGTGTTCAGTGGTAGCTGAGTGTTCTCTGGTGCCTTTTGCAGTCGTGGAGTCACTGCTGAGCCTGGCAGGGCTTGGTGCTGGCCAGGCATTGCCTGGCAGGAGCTCCTGTGCCTGGGTGAGGCTCAAATCCAGGTGCAGGGCTGGGATCTGGAGCTTCAGCTTGGCTGGGTCCTTCCTGGGTTTATTTTTGCTCAGGGAACTCAATCATCCATGTAACTGCAGGAGCCAAGAACATTCACTGTGGACACCATTCCTTTCTGCTTTCATGTTTCCTGCCCCCAAACCCTGCCTGCTGTGCCTTAACACAGGATAGGGAGTAACAGGCTTCAGGAGGGGAGGTTTTGTTTGGGTTTTTTTCCAGCAGGGACAAGGTTGTGAAACTGTTCTGCTTCTCTGCCAGGTCCTAAGATGGTGGCAGTTCAGAATTACCACGGAAACCCAGCCCCTCCTGGGAAGCCAGTGCTGACCTTTCAAATTGGGGATGTGATCGAGCTGCTGAGGGGGGACCCCGACTCCCCGTGGTGGGAGGTGAGAGGAGCTCCCCTTGGGAAACTCCTGGACAGTTTTAAACCGGTGACTGCTGCCTTATCCCTTGATCTGTGGGCTTTCCCAGTGCTGGGGCTGGGGGGGAGGTTTGGAGGCTGTCCCCACCCCTGTGCAGTGACACCAGTGCTCCCAGTGCACGCCCCAGTCTGATGCCCAGCTTGGCTTTGCAGGGGAGGCTGCTGCAGACGAAGAAGTCGGGTTATTTCCCCAGCTCCTCAGTGAAGCCCTGCCCCGTGGATGCCAGGGTAAGTGCCAGAGGGGAGGTGGAGCTCCGAGTGCCAGGTGGGTGCAGGTGCTGGGGTTGTCCCTGTCACTCTCCTCTGCCTTATCCTTGAGACCTCAGTCCTTCCTTGGATCTTCAGCGAGGCCTCTGCCTCATGGGGGAGGTGGATCCCTCCTCCCACGGTCTCAGGTGTCAGCTCAGGGTGGTCCCAGCCCTGTTCTCAAGGCTGGGGTTGGTGTGATCAGATCCAGGCTCAGTTCCTTCTCTGCAGGGCTGACTCGGGAGCAGAGCGCTTGAGATCAGGAAAACTGCATTTGGTTTATTTTAATTGCTTTTAGCTGCTTACTGTAATGTTGTCAGCTGCTTGCCAATTAAAAACCACTCAGGTAAATGAACAAACACAGCCTGCTGGTCCCAGCTGGGAGCTGAGAGGGGAATGCTCAGCTCCAACACTGCCCTCCGCCGCCCGAGCCCAGAATCCAGGCAGGGCTTGGCAGAGGGAAGCCTCCCGTGGAGAGGAGCATCCCACACTGATCCACAGCTTGAGGAGCTGCTGGCCCTTCTCTAACGAGCATCCCACACTGATCCACAGCTTGAGGAGCTGCTGGCCCTTCTCTAATGAGCAATTCTCCATTTGCAGCCCCCCAACAGCCGACCGCCCTCGCGGGAGATCGACTACACGGCGTACCCGTGGTGAGTCTGCAGAAAGATAAACCAGCTCAGCAGTCCACTCCAGGAAGGAATTCCAAATGCACACCAGCACCAGTGCTCTGCAGCCACTTCCCCTGTGGCCACAGAGCAGCTGCCACGGTGGTGTTGGGTGTTGAAAGCCCCCGCAGCAGCTGTGGGGATTTCTTCGCTTGATGGAGAGGGTCAGAGGCAAAAAGAGAGGTGCTGGTTTCTCTTCCCATTTTCCGTGCCTGGAAAATGATTGTGGAAGGAAGGAGGCAACTCCTGCCTTGGCAGGAGAGGCTGTGCTTGGCTTGACTGCTGCTCCTTCTCTCCAACTCCAGCCAGGTTTATGAATTCATGGATATAAATTATCCCAGCTCTTGCTGAAGCCTCATTAACCTGGGGACTGATTCCCAGTTAGTGGGATTTTCTTGGTACTTCAGAGAGAAGAGGCCACTCTCTGTGTGGCAGCTTCTTGTGTATCTCAGGGCACTTCCCATCCTGCTCAGGATATTTCAGGTGTTTCTCTCCCTGCCTTCCAACCTTCATGCCTTTAAAAAAGAGGTATTTTTCTATCCAAAACATGCCTCTTTACAGATCTGTGTTCAGTCTGATGAATTAAATGAGCTAATTGACCTCTGGGCTCAGGTTTGCAGGGAACATGGAGAGGCAGCAGACAGACAACCTGCTCAAGTCTCACGTCAGTGGCACCTACCTGATCCGGGAGCGGCCGGCCGAGGCTGAGCGCTTTGCCATCAGCATTAAGTGAGTGATTCCTCCTTCAGGAATTCAATAATCCAGCGTTTCTCACTGGCAGAGGAGGAGCCAGGGCTGGAGCACGTGGCTGCCTTTTGTTGAGTGCCTTTGCTGTCGCTGGCAGGTTCAATGAGGAGGTGAAGCACATCAAGGTGGTGGAGAAGGACAATTGGATTCACATCACGGAGGCCAAGAAGTTCGAGAGCTTGCTGGTGGGTGTTTGCTCCCCCTTGTAGCACTGTCCCTGCAAGTCATGCAGAGGGTGGCAGAGACAGCCAGGTGCCTGTGCCTCCTTCCCAGGAACTGGTTGAGTACTACCAGAGCCACTCACTGAAGGAGAGCTTCAAGCAGCTGGACACGACGCTGAAATACCCCTACAAATCCCGGGAGCGCTCTACCTCCAGGACCTTCACCCGCTCCCCAGGTAAAACCCAGCTCAGGAGCCATGGAAAACCTGCTCCTTCCAGCCAGCTCTAGGAGCACTGGATGAAGGAATTCACAGCTTTGCTGTAGGGCCTGAGTTCCTCGGTTTGCAAATAAATTCTGCTCGGCTGGTGGTTTTTGCAGGATGGGTCTCGCAGGGGTGGTGGGACCAGGGGGATCCAGCTGAGCTGGGGCTCTCTGGCACTGCTCTCTGAAGGGGCAGCTTTTGCTGGGACAGGCTGCTGCCCCTCCTGTGGTTTTTCACCCCACCCTCTGGTTGGCAGCAGGGATGTGATGCTCAGTGAGTGGGATTTATCCTGGCTTTCCCACCCACGGGAGATTTTTGTGTTTTAATGGATCCAGTTGCAGTGTGAGTTGTGGTTTGAATCCCAGTGGGATCCTTTAATGGAGGTGATGGGTGAAATGGTAAGTCTGTGTCTAAAAGAAAAAGAGAGGAAAAAAATTTAAACACATGGGAAGCAAAAAGTGCAATAATGCAAGACATTGTTTTGTCCAAAAGCCTGAGTGCAGAACCAGCTGCTTTGTGGGGAAAAATAACTTAAAAATATTTTTCTCCATGGTATATTTAGAAAAGAATACCAAAGAAAGATAGGTTTTAAAAGTTGATTAAAAATCTTTTTGCATTAGATACAACCATGGGATGAATTTTGAGCCCCCAATGGCTGTGGGGCTGTGGCCAGACCTTTTCTCAGCTGTCCCAGCTCCAAGCCCCTGACAAGACCCTCTGCATGCTTTGCCCTGTATTCCTCCATCAGCTTTTAAAGCATTGTGCCTTATATTTTATTTTAATTTCCTTTTTAATGCGTGTTCTGCCTCTTTCTGTTTCTCTCTAACCTCTTTGCAGCCTCCTGCGCTTCCTACAACTTTTCTTTTCTCAGTCCTCAGGGCCTCAACTTTTCTTCTCAGAGCTCCTCCAGTCCCTTCTGGTCAGGTACCAGTGCCTCTCCCTGCTGGAGAGACCTGCCACCATCCCCAGCTTGAAAGCCATCACCAGTGGGACCTGTGGGGTCCCCCCTGTCCCTCCATCCCCACAGGCAGTCCAGGGGGTCCCCAGTGCTGCCCTGGGAAATAAGTTAATTAAGTTAATTAACTGTGGCAGCAAAATGCGCTCTCCCCTCTCCCCAAAATCAAGGCAGGGAGGAGATGGACTTGTTGCTGTTTGAGAAAAGGGGCTAAAATGAACAAAAACAAAGTGGGTGTAGCACTCTGGGATCTCATGATGTACTTCAAGCTCGACCTGTTATCCCGTGTGTCTCACCCAACGAGCATCAGCATCACACCCTGTCCCAGCCTGACCCTCCTTGTCCTCCAGGAGAACATCCCAGTGTCCTGCAGGTTTTGAGCTCTGGTATCTGAGGCTGCTCAGGAGCCCCGTGCTGAGGGGACAGGGACACACCTGTGCTGCCAGGTGTGTTTTGGGGCTCAGTCTCCCTGCAGAGGATACAGTGGTGCTCCTTTGCAGGCTGGTGTCATCCTCCCTCTTGATGGGATCAGAGCAAAATCCTGCCAGTTTTAATTCCCATTTTAGTTTTTAATCTTTCGGTCTCTTCTTCAGGCTGGACAGAGAAAATCACCAGCAGAGCCACATGTCCTTTCCTTGGTGCCTTGTTTGGGAAGAACCCTTAACTTTTCAAGCATAAATCAGGAATTTTGAGATTCTCTAACTGCTTAGAAAGTACTGCAGGAAGTGATCTGTGTAGCAAGGGGCTCTGAGCAAGCTCCTGATGAAAGAGCTCAAAGCTGCCATGATTTTTGTCCGTTCTCCAGCCTGGCTGCCTGGCCAGGATGGATGAACCCTCCAGTGATTGCACATCTTGTGTCCAAACTGTCTCCATCACCATCCTCACCTCCTTCCACCCCAAGAGCTGAAAACCTGGGCAAAGCTTTCCCTAAAACTTCGTTCAACCTTGGTTTGCACACTTTTATAGTTGAAATTAACCCTTGGAAATCCCTGGGGCAAAGAGGGGAGTGAAACACAACATCTTTCTCAGGGTGTTTATTTCTTTTTTGCAAACTTCAGGGAAAGTGCATTTTTCTCCTTCTCTGCCCATCCCATCTCTCCCACTCTTGCTCTCCAGCCTTTTTCCCCNCCTAAAACTTCGTTCAACCTTGGTTTGCACACTTTTATAGTTGAAATTAACCCTTGGAAATCCCTGGGGCAAAGAGGGGAGTGAAACACAACATCTTTCTCAGGGTGTTTATTTCTTTTTTTGCAAACTTCAGGGAAAGTGCATTTTTCTCCTTCTCTGCCCATCCCATCTCTCCCACTGTTGCTCTCCAGCCTTTTTCCCCATGCCCAGACCCTGGGGCAGGAATGCTGAGTGCTGCCCCTGCCTTCCCCCCTTTGTGCCTCTCCTGAGCATCCCCTGCCTGAAGTGATGGAGATCCATGGGGCTGGGGCTGTGCCCATGCTGGTGAAGGTTGGCTCCCAGAGTGGTTCCTGGGGTCATCTCCTCATCACAAGGTGCTGCTCAGTGTTGGGGTCTGGCACCATTTGCTCAGTAATGGGACCAAAATCTCAAGGGTACTCCCTGGCAGGGACAGGAGCAGGGAGGTTCCAGGTTAGGAGCTCATTCCTCCTCATGGCAAAGCACACAGGATTTGCTCAACACCCCTAGGAGAATCCATTCCCAGTAACTCTGGTTTTGAAGGCACTTAAATCCAAGTTAATTCACAAAGTGGTTCCATCAGTGTGGCAGCCAGACCTGAGACTGAGAGCTGAAGAGGATTTTCCCCTGATTTCTTTGTTAATGGTCGTATATTCCTATGAAATCCTTTCTTTTACCACCTCACAAAAGTGCCCTTCACCTCAGTGCTCCCCACCAAGCAGGGAGTGGCTTCCCAAGCCCACAGAACCACCCAAAGCCCAGCAGGAATCCAGTTTAACCCCAACCACACCGCCCGTGCTGGGCTGAGCATCTCCGGTGCTGCCACTCCTCTGTCTGAGCGGCTCCAGCTCCCGCTGCCGTGGTGGAAAACCCAGGTTGAACCTCTCCAAGCTTTCCCCAGGCTTCAGCCGGCGTGGGGCTGCTCCTGACGTGCTGTGCTTTGTGCCCTGGCAGTGTTCACCCCCCGGGTCATAGGGACGGCGGTGGCGCGGTACAACTTCGCGGCGCGGGACATGCGGGAGCTGTCGCTGCGGGAGGGGGACGTGGTGAAGATCTACAGCAGGATCGGCGGGGACCAGGGATGGTGGAAGGGGGAAACCAACGGGAGGGTGAGTGCCTCCAGAGAAATTCCTGTCCTGTTCCTGTGGAGGGAAATCCTGCCTGCAGTCGGCGCAGCAAAGGGCTGTCCCACTGCCTCTCGCTCTCCCCTGGGCTGTCACCTTGTGAGAGCCAGCTCTGCGTGGCCATTTGGGGCTTTGTGACAGTGGCAGTGATGTGAAGGGCACACAGGTGGATGGGGGCATGTGGTGGGAGGGTCTGATCTTCCCTGAAGCTGCTTGGGGATGTAGGCAGGCTGTGCAGGGGGAAGGCTCAGCATCCGGGGAAAACCAGCAGCAGATGGTGTGGCCTGGTGTCCCATGGAGTTTTAGCACTGGAGGCAGAATTTTTGTGCCCTGATCCCTTGTAGGCAGTGTGTGGGAGTTAGCTCCATCCCAAATTAGGGTGATGGCTGACACCATCAGGATGTGACAAATCCAGGACTGGGAACAGCACATGATGGCAGGGAAATAATCCAGGAAAACAGCTCCCTTATAAAATACGAGTTGGACAAACCCACGGGTCATGGAGTCCAACTCCTGGCCCTGCACAGGACACCCCAGCACTCCCACTCTGTGCCTGATTGTCCAAATCCCTGAACTCCAACAAGCTTGTGCCCCTTGACCTTCCCACCCCTCAGCTCACCTCTCCTGTCCCCCCACAGGTGGGCTGGTTCCCCTCGACGTACGTGGAGGAGGAGGGGGTGCAGTGACCGCGGCCACGGCCGGTGGAAGTCGTCGAGCGCCCGGAGGCAGCAGCTGCAGCCCGAGCACGCCTTGTCCCCGTGCCGGACACCTCCCAGGACTGCCCCCGGCGCCTCCTCACACCTCCCCTGTGTACAGCCGAGCCCCGGGGCGCCCGGCCTCGCCCCGCCTCGTGTATAGAAGATGGATGGGCTGCGGGCTGGCGGTGCTGGAGCGGCCGCGGGACAGCCCGGGAGAGCCCCGGGAGAGCCCCGGGAGAGCCGCGCTCTCCCCGCATGGACAGAGCTGAGAGACTCTGGGGTGCCCCCCTGGGCACGGGCTCCGCGCCCCTCGTGGGTCAAGGGGTTTTAAAAGCCACCGTGGGGATGGTGGTGGGAGGGTGAGGCTGAAGGGTTTGTGGCTGGGCGAGAATTTGGGGGTTTCCAGGGGAGGGAGCCCCAAGGAGACATCGCGGCCCCCCTGCCACAGCACTCGGGTGGTTCTCCAGGTCAGGATTTTGGCAGTGGCCCTGGCAGCCGTGGGCAGCACCGTGCTGCAGCCAGAGCGAGGGGCAGGGTGGGGACGCCTGGGCCGGGAGGAGGAGAGGGCTGTGACCATTTTGACCCTCAGATGAAGGCTGGAAGTGGACCTGCAGGTCAGCCAGGAGGGGAAAGAGCCACTGTGGCAGCCCCAAGCCCATTTTCCTTACAGCCACCTCAGTCCCACCAGCCTTGCTGTGGGCAGGGGGGGCTGCCCAGGGAGCAGACTGGTCCCACTGGTGAGCAGGAGGTCTCGGTGCATTGCAGGACTGGGGATGTGCTTTGCCACACAAGGGTTTTAGAGGCCACCAAGGCACGGGGTACATGGCAGAGGTTGTGTCCCTGGGTCTGTCCCCACCTTGCTCCCAGCAGGACCCCCCCCAAGCCAGGCTGATTTTTCTTGCAGCCAAGACAAATCCCACCTCATGAGCTCAGGGCAAACCCACTTGAGTAAGGGCTACGGTATCAACTCCTGATTCCTGTCCCTGAGCTGTGAAAGCATCTCCTCTTCCCAGCTGTGTGCACTTTTGGGGGCTGGGAGCATTGTCCCCCCTCTCTTCCTCCCACAGGCTGTTCCTGCTGCTGCTGTCAAGTAAAGGTGTGTCTGTTGTGACATTCCCACTGTGTCCTGAGCACCATCTGTCCGAGTCTGCCCTTCCCAAAGTGCAGAGCTGGGAGTCCCAGCCATCATCTGCTGGGCACTGGCTTCTCTCTCCAGCTCCAGAATTCCCTTCCAAAGTGCAAATATGAACAAAATACCTGTGTGGGAGCCTGACAGGGAACAGCTTCCCTGTGTCTGAGCCCCTGGAGCTGCCTCTCTGAATACATGGAGTTTTGAGCTGCTGCTTCCCTGCCCTGATGTTGTTCCTCTGGGATTTGTGGTGGTCCTGCTGTGCAGCATCGTGCTCCTGGTGCTGGGAACACGACCAGTGTTGGGTGGGAGAGCAGTGCTGATGCCCTCAGTCCCTGGCACAGGGGTCTGCAAAGGGAGCAGCAGAGCCACACTCGGGATAAGAACTGGGAGAGTTTGGTCCTCTCAAGGACAAGGGAACGATGCTAACTTGGGAATTCCACACTTGGCACAAGCCCAGAGCCACCCTGTTCCTCCTGGAGCTCTGGGAGTGCTCCCACTCAGGGGTGTTGGGTGGGTGCAGCAGGGGCTGATGTGAGGTGACAGGGACAGGGGGGGCTCAGGGCATTCCCAAGGTACTGTTTGGTGCTAACCCCTCCCAGGCAGCCCCTCCATGCTCAGTTTGAGGGGAGCAGCCAGCAGGGAGCAGAGCAAAGGTCCTGTTCCCATTGCAGAGGCTGTGCTGGAGCTGAGGGGGTGTTCAGGTGGATGGGACACACAAATTCCTGGTGGTTCATGCCATGCCTCACATCTTACAGCCCCTCATGCTGGACGTGGCCAATTTTGTAAGGTGGCAAGGGCATCACCTTGGGAGGGCACAGCCCTGTCACAGGGACCAGGGCACCTCTGTCCCTCACCCCCCAAAGGGACCCCCACCCTCTGCCTGCCCTGCCAAACCCCCTCCCCCAGAGAGCTCTCCCTCTTGTGTTTACTGGTGTAAGAAACTTGTTAAAAAAGAGATTGTTCTGTTTGTAAGTAATTATTCAGCCATTTGCCACAAATATATCTGTGAATAAGAAAAGGGAAATGTTTTTTTATGATGGTGAGAAAATTGTATATATTATTTTAGTTCATCGCAGATCATTCGGAATTGCAATGGGATACATTGGAAAATAATATGTAAATTCCTTGGGTTTTTCCCTTGCACTGCACTAACTGGGGTAGGGTGGAGGGGGTTTAAAGATAAAACTGTTTGTTTATGGAATAGTTTATAGCTGGGGATTTGGAAATCATTTGGAATAGCTTGTAATGCTGGAATAGAAACTTTAGCTGCTACTTAGAAACCCTTTTGCATGTGGTTTTTCCAGGCCTTTTTAAGTTACAATTCATCAAAGTAAATTCCCTGACGGAAAAAGAACCCAACAAAATAAAGTGTAATTTTGCTGATAGGTTTTTTTTTTCCCAGCCATGGTTTTTGCTGTGCCAGGGGGGTCAGGATCGTGTTGGGGTCCTTGTCACTAAAATCCCTTTGGCTGCACTGGGGCTCAGGGGTGGCTTGGCCCATCCAAGGGAGATGGGTGCTCCCAGGGATGGATCCTTCCTTGTTCCTGGTATGAACAGTAAGTGTTTTTACCCCTCCAAAATTCAGAGTAGATCCCTCTGTGGTGCCTGAGGGGTTCCTTCTCATTCCTGGAACAGCTGCCACCCGTGCAGTTGTCCCATCCAGGAGCTTCCCTGGGACTCCTCTCCTTTTCCACACCCTGTAGGGTGGGAGAAAGAGGCTGATTTTCCATGGCTTTTAGTCACTCCTGAATATCATATTCCAGAATCCCACCTGGCCCTGCAGGCAGCAGCTTATTCCAGAGCAATAAATAAGTTGCACAGTTGCTTATAAAAACCTGAGATGTTCAGGAGGCTTCACCCCGAGCAGGGATGTGATGTCCCTGTGAGCTGCCATGTCATTTAATTAAGAACATTCATTTTTTCCTGCTCTTGGAGTCCCCAGTGCTTCACTTTTCCCAGGACCAGCTGGAAGGGGCTGTAGCCATGAGCAGAGGGGTTTTACTCAGAGAGCTAGGCACTAAATTTTGGGTGCTGGTTTGGAAAGGTGCTGACCCTGCCTGGGATAAACTCTTTCCTCGTGGCTCTTTGGTCTAAGGAATCTCTCCAACATTCAGCACACATGAAACTCCAGGTTTTGCTGCCTGGGTCCTGCCCTGCTGGTGATGAGCCTCAGCCTGGCCCTGGATGGGTGGAATGGCCAAATGCAGCACTGGAGCCTGGAACCAAGAGCTGGGCAATGCAAAAATCTGCCATTCTGTCCTGCCCTTGGGGACATCCCTGCCAGCCCAGGGGCTGGGGACACTGAGCCCATGGGGAGTGGCTGGAGCTGGCAGGTGGGTGCCTCCACGGTGGCTTTGGGCCAAAATCTTCCCCTGGGAGTTGCTGCAGTGCAGGGTCTGACAGCCCAGGAATGAATGGGGCATTGATCACCGAGCCCAGCCACGGCCAGGTGCAGAAACCAGACCTGGAGCAGCGTTCCAGGGGCTTTAACAGGAGAATAAATCTGCAGCCACGGCTGGCAGAGCTGGCTCTGGCTCTGTGCAGCCCCTGGCCCATCCCAGGATGGGGGACACACCAGGCACAGGGGTTTAGGTTTATTTATTACTCTGATTTTCCAGCAAGAGCAGCTGCTGACAACCCACCCTCCCCAGTCAGCCAAGCTCTGAGCTCTGAGCAAGTAGGGCGTGGTGGTGGCTGTGTTTGCTGGCTGCCCTCTGCCAGCAGCAGCTCCTGCTCTGTCACAGTGTGGCAGCCACCTGCCCTGGCCCTGGGGCTGCCCCTTGAGCCCCCTGGCCACCAGCCAGCACGTGGCCACCTCCCTCTGCCACACTGTGGGTCAGCTCACCCAGCCCAGCCCTGCCCAGCGCATCCCAAAACCTCCAAACTGCTGTGCCATCAGGGTGGGGAAACTGAGGCAGGGGGTGGCCAAGAGGAGGGCTCAGAAAAGCTCTGCCCAGCAGGACTCTGTGGGATCTGGGTGATTTTGGTGCAGGGTCGTGTGCTGGTGGTGCTCCCCAAGACCAAATTCAGGCTGTGGGACAGAGCTGAGCCCACAGCTCGGGTGAGGCTGAGGGTGGCAGAGGCAGTGTTGACAGTCTGCAGCACGCCTGGCTGGCTCATCCCTGCATTAACCACGTTTTCTGTGACCTAGAAAACTCCAGCTGGCACATGAACTGCTGTGCTGCTTTAATTTAGAGTTAACCTAAAAATCAGAGGGGAAAATTGATCTGTGGAGGTGTCGTGGGATGATCTTGTATTCCCCATCGCCTGCTGGAAGGTTTTTTTGTGCCTTCGGACTGCAGCCGGGAGGACTCTTCACGGCGGCTCGCCTGACCTTGCAGCCGGAATGTTTACATACTTTTGCCCGGCTGGAGACTTTTTTTCCCTNACAGGAGGCTCCTTCTACACTGGACTGACCAGCCCAAAAAATATCCCCATTCTTTCCTGCTCTGGAGTCACATCAGGGTTTGGAGGGGCTGTAGCAGCTGCCACTTTCCCCCCTGTCCAGCCTGAGCTTGGTGAAGCACTCAGGCTGCTGAAGTGGACTTGGGCTTGCATTGTTCTAGGTCTGGTCTAACCCAAAGGTCATATTTATAATTAGGACATGCTGATGAAATGGTTCTGGCCTGTCAAACAGAAACACCCCACTGCAAACAGGAGTTTAGACTTGTTTGCAGCTCTGTGGTTATTCTGAGCAATTTAGTCCATGGAGAAGCCTGCAGGAACTGGGGCTCTCCCTGTAAAACTGGGAAATCAGTTTTGTCTTTGGAAGAAGGAGGGGAAATGCTGCTGGAGACAGGGGATAAATCTGGAATAAGTGAACCCCTCGGGTCCTGTTCAAGCCCTTCCCAAACTGGGGAGTTTGGATGCACACTGGGTACCACAGGGTGTCCAGCAGGCAAGAGCAGATGGATTTGGTGAGGAGCAGTAAAGAGGCACTTCCAGGGTCACTACTGGGCGCTTAAGACACCCCAAAAATCCATCTCTGGGCTGCTCAGGGCTCTGTAGAGGGGGATGATGCTGCCTGGGAGACCATGATGCTGCTGGGACCCTAATCCCTCCCAGCCACCAGCCAAACCCTGACTCCTCCGAGATACCACCATGACTCCCTTCAGCAGAACTTGTGTGTCCTGCCCAAACAGGCCCTAATTCCAGGGGTGAGCCCTGAGCTGAAAGAACAACAAACCTTCAGCTTTAGAGATCTAAACCAAACCCTTTTTTTCTACCCACCTCCAATTAAATTTTTTTTTTTGCGTCGCCCACTTTCACTTTGAGCTCTGGGGTCTGGCTTAGGAGAGGTACAAATTAATTTTAACTCCTTTCTTCTACGGGAGCCGCTGGGAACTGCAGCAGGAGGGTCAGATTGTGCCTTTCCTCGCCGTGTTTGCTCTCCGGCATCCAGCTGGCAACTCCAGCCAGCGCCGAGCCAGCCCGGGAGGCTGCGAGTCCCCCTGGCCCCAGCTGGGCTGTTTGTGCTCTGCTGGGCACCGAGCCGAGGAGAAAAGCAGCATTTTCCTCCCTGTTTTGAATTTCTCCGCTCTGCCGGACTTTTTGTCTCGCCTGGGAAGCGGCAGAGCCACCAGAAGGGGGACAAGGGAAGTAAGTCAGTCCCTCTCTTCCGTCCGCTCGGGCTGGCTCTGCTCGCCTCCAAGTGCTGGTTAATGTTTTTTGCAGCAGGGGCCAAGGGGACGGAAGAGGAGGAGGAGGAGGAGGAGGAGGAAGAGAGCATCGGAGGAAGGCAGGGGCCCCACGACATCCCGGCAGCCCGGAGCGAGCCTTGCTGGTGAGTGGAGCCTGGTGGGAATGTGCCGTGGGCTGTCCAGGGAATCCCTGCGGTGTCACAGGAGCTCCAAGTGGGAGTTTGAAGCTTGTGGGGACACTGTGGGGACAGCACGGCAGCAAACAGGGGTGATCCCCAGGGCAGACCCTGCCCATGGCCTGTGCCTTGTGTGGGAGGGGGTCCGTGCTGGCCCCACTGCGCCCCTCATGTGCACCCAAAATCCCGAGCCGCGTCCTTGGCCAGGACCCACGCAGGGGTCACAGTGTCCACAGGAAGGATCTGTCCCCATTTCTCCCCCAGCAGCCATTGCACCACCCTCTGATAGGGAGCAAACCTGGCACCTTCACTGTGGCCAAACAGCTGCTGAATTCCAGTGGGGGGAAAAGTGGTTTCTGGAGGCGTCCTGGGAATTCCCAAGCCCCCTTTTTAATGGGGCCCCTCTGGAGGGAGTCTGGGAGCTGCACACACGTGCAACTGCAATCCCATCTTCCTGCTGGGAAGGGACCCCAGCAGCCCACTCAGGGACGTGTCCCAGGGCTCAGCATCCAGAGATGGGTGGCGAGGTGAGCAGCGGGGCATCCAGCCAGGCGATTTTGGGTTTCGCAGGCGGAGATGTCCTACCTGAGCCGTGCCTGGCGGGCAGCTGCCCCTCGCCTCCTGCCAGCCCCCCGGAGCAGCCCCCGGGCCCTCAGCAGCGCCCCGGGCCCCACGGCCAAGAAGAGCGTCCCGTACCAGAAGACGCTGCAGCAGGAGGGCTCCGAGAGCGGCAAACCCCGCCGGCCCCCGCCAGCCTCGGCACAGGTGGTGGTGGTGGGCGGGGGCAGCCTGGGCTGCCAGACCACCTATCACCTGGCCAAAATGGGGGTCAGCGGCGTGGTGCTGCTGGACAGGGACCGCCTGACCTCGGGCACCACCTGGCACACGGCGGGTGAGTCGCGGGGCGCGCTTTGGGCGCTCCCCGAGGCGGCCGCAGGGATGCTCGCGGTTTGGGATGTGCCGTTGTCCGCGGGGTGGATCCATTGCACAGGCTGAAGCCGGGCGTGCTGGAGAGTTTTGGCTCTAAATGTTGAGAATTTCCGGGTTTCCTTCTGTCATAACCTTTTTTTTTAAACATCCCCCAAATTTCCTTTTTCCCCCCAAGATTTATGTGGCCGCAGGAAAAAGAAACACTTTATTTCCACAATTTCCCCCCACCCCCTTTTTTAACCCACTTTTCTTTGGCAAGGGAGGGAGACCTATATCAGCTTTATTTTTTTGGTCACTTTTGAGGTCCACCCACTCCCCAACCCCCTTTCCCCCATCCATTTAACGCCCGAAAAGAACAGAAACCCATGGTTTGTAGCATTCCCACGTATCCACGAGATGGAGCACGAGCCTCGCAGGGTGACACAGGACACGCGTCGCACCGGGGGACCCCCTCCGCATCCCGCTCCGGGCGATGGGGAGGTGACAGAGCGCCTGTCGCACCCTGGGCGTGTGTCCCGCAGGTCTCCTGTGGCAGCTGCGTCCCAGCGATGTGGAAGTGGAGCTGCTGGCGCACACGCGGGACGTGGTCAGCCGGGATCTGCCGGCGGAGACGGGGCTGCACACGGGCTGGGTGGAGAACGGGGGGCTCTTCATCGCCTCCAACAAGCAGCGCCTGGATGAGTACAAAAGGCTCATGTCGGTAGGGAGGGGCTCAGGGGTGTGTCCCCCCGCAGGGTGGGCTGCAGGAGGGGGTGGTTTTTTGGGAGCAGGGCTGGAGGTTCCGGAGCTGTGGAGCTCCCAGGTGTCTGAATGTCCCATCCCTCACTGCCCTCCTGCCTGGAGAGCAGCGAGTGGCCCTTCCAGGGCAGCCTCCTGCATAAGGCATCCATCAAACTGCTCCAAAGTTGGCAAAATTAAATCCAGCCTTGGGTTTTTGACCGTTCAAGTAGTGCAGCATCATTTTCCCAGCTGCACAGCCAGCTTGAATTTGAATACAGGGCCATATTCCCTGAAATCTGAGCATCACCCCATGCTGGATTTAGGGTTTGCCTCACATGGGAGATAACCACGTCCTGGGATTCTCCTCCTCCTTCAGCAGCAAGTGATGAGCAAAGCTTTTGTTCCTTACCTGAGCTCCTGGTGTTCCTGTGCCTTGGCAGCTGGGGAAGGTGTACGGGGTGGAGTCCCACGTCCTGACCCCGGCACAGACCAAGGACCTGTACCCTCTGATGAACATTGATGACCTGTATGGCACCCTGTACGTCCCCAAGGATGGCACCATGGATCCTGCTGGCACCTGCTCCACTCTTGCCAGAGCAGCAACTGCCAGAGGCGCTACGGTAGTTCTTAATTAGTAATTACTCATTAATGCCTGTTGATTTCATCCTCTGCCTTCCCCATCTCCTCCTTTCCCGCTGAGCTGCTCCTGCAGGTTTGGGTTTTTCCCAAGAAGGATGTTGTCCTCTTGGTTGGGTCACAGTGACAAAGCTGGCAGGAACCCTGAGATCCAGGGAAAATAGAGGGTGGAAAAAAGACTCTTAGGAGCAAGACAAGGCACTCTAGATTCTCTTTTCCCAAATTTGGGGGCTGCATGTCAGGTGAGGTGGGTTGTCCCCCTGCCCTTGTGACCCTGCTGTGACTCTGCCACCCTTCCTCTGCCACCAGATCATCGAGAACTGCCCAGTCACGGGCATCCAGGTGAGAACTGATGATTTTGGGGTGAAGAGGGTGCATGCAGTGGAGACAGCCCACGGGACCATCCAGACTCCCTGCGTGGTGAACTGTGCAGGTATGGAGGGCAGGGCACAGGGGAAGGTGTGGGACAGGGACAGCGGCCACAACTCACAGGTGGCTTTGCTCCCAAGAGGAAGAAAGTCTGCATCAGCCCTTGTCCCCTGCTGTCACCTGCAGCTGTCTGGGGGTGCTGGGGATGGAGAGGGGCTCAGCACGGGGTTGTTGTCTCCCCAGGAGTGTGGGCACGGGCCCTGGGCCGGCTGGCGGGCGTGCACGTGCCGCTGGTGGGGATGCACCACGCCTACGTGGTGACCGAGCGCATCGAGGGCATCCAGGTCAGTCCTGGGCAGCTGCAGCTCGGCTCCTCTGCTCTGGGGGACAGGGCTGGAGAGGCAGAGAGACCCCTGCCCCTTACAGGGACCCCCAGACCTGTGGGACCTCCTCACTCCTGCCAGGTCAGGCTCTATTCTCAGGGAAGGGCACACCCTCAGCAGGGCGGTCAGACCACCCTCAACAGAGTCAGATTTAATATTTAACGAGGTTACAACTGGCAAGATAATTTTTTTCCCCTCAGGCTCTCTGTGTTTGGTGTCTGATAGCAGCATTCATAAAGACTCCAGACCCTTTCTGAGCAAGCCCCAGTCCTGGCAGGCAGAGGTGTAGCTCTCCAAGCGTTTCTAAACTGTCCCAATAAATCTGTTCCTGCCATCTGGCTGTGGAGAATTGCTCGGGAGTTGAAGGAGGCTTCATTCTCTGAGGCCCCAGCGCTTTGAGGGTGACACATTAATTAGTTTCCATCCTGCTGACACAGTCTGTGTCTGACCTTTCAGCACGAGGTGCCTTGCTGTAAAAAGTGCCGTGGTCCATGATTACATTTCCTTCCCAGTAACTCCACTGTGCAGCAAGACAGACTTCAGAGAGGAGGCTGCAGCTCGCAGACCTCGGTGCCTCCTGTTCAATCCACTTAATCCCACTTGTCAACACGGGTTGCAGTAGGCCCTACACTGATTCTTCAGTGTTATCTAAATGTTTCCCCATCCATTATTCACGAGAACAAATCCCTCATTCTTCGTGCGCCGCTGCCTGCGTGTCGAGCTGCCGCATCCTCCCGCAGAGGCGGGTGGCAGAGGAGTGATGATTCCTGAGCTAGGATCAACCACAGGGGCTGCTCCCCATCCCCAGGGCACCCCTGGGTGCTGCTCAGGTGTCTCTGTAAGCTGCTGTGCCCGTAGTTTGGCCAGGTTAGCTGGAGCTGAGCTGGGTGCTTTCCTCTCGGGGCAGCGCAGGTGCCCAAATTTCGGTGCTGAGGGAACACCCGCTGCTTGTCCCGTGCTTGGCAGGTCACTGCTGCAGGTGCCCACCCTGTGCCCTGGACCTCACTGGGTGCTGTAGGGGTGTCCCCATGGCTCTTGGCCTCCTCTGACCCCTGCTCTCCCCCTCCCCATTTTTCAGAACATGCCAAACGTTCGTGATCACGACGCCTCGGTCTATCTCCGTCTCCAAGGCGATGCCCTTTCCGTGGGTGGCTATGAGTCAAACCCCATCTTCTGGGAGGAGGTGAGTGGAGCCGGGAGGTTTCCTGGGGGAACGAGGCAGGTTTCCAGGGAAGCCACCTCGGAGGGTGGGCGCAGGCGTGAGCGCTCAGCCCCCGTGTTCTGCTGCTACCAACCTCCGGTGGGGAAAGCAGGGGGAGCATCGTCCCTTTGGGGCTGTCTGTGGCACAGATATGCAGTGCAGAGGCAACAGGAGAGCCAGAAACCACTGTGCCCATCCCTCTGTCCTTAATTCAGACTCCTGGTTTGCCTGGGTTGTTCACAAAACCTCAAAAAAGCCAGAGATTCAATGGAGCCTCGATTTATCTTCTCCGAGGCTGCCAGAGAAGAGGAGGTCTCACACCATCAGCTGTCCTCTATTCTGTGTCCTGATTCCTGTTTCCCACCTTTAGGTATCTGAAAAATTTGCTTTTGGCCTCTTTGACCTGGACTGGGATGTTTTCATGCAACACATTGAAGGTGCTGTCAACAGAGTGCCAGTTCTGGAGAAAACAGGAATTAAATCCACTGTCTGTGGGCCAGGTAATGTGGCTGTGCTGACAACTGTGGTGGCACTGTGGTGGCTGGTTTTCTCCAAGGATCTTGCTGAAGGCAAAGGGAAACTTCATAACCTGGGGAGAAGAAAAACTCTCTGAATGCAGAGGAAGTGCTGCTGGTCTGGCTGCAGTCGTGGCATCTTCCAAGGGGTGGCATTCCAGGCCTAGTCTGGGTGGAGAAATAGAATTGTGCATTCAGAGATCCAAAGAATGGTTTGGCTTGCAAGGGATCTTTTAAGCTCAGCTCATTCCAACTCCACTGCCAGGGGCAGGGACACCTTCCACTATCCAGGGTGCTCCAAGCATTGTCCAACCTGGCCTTGGACATTTCCAGGGATCCAGGGCAGTACTTCTATCTTACAATTTCTTATAACTTATAGATTTCTTACCACCTCAACTGACCCTCTTTCAGTTTAAAAACATTTCCCTGGGGAGCTGATTCCCTTGGTCCAGTCTGGGAGTGAATGGATTTCCAGCTGATGTTGTGGCCACTGGACTGGAAAATTAAGAGGCAGATGCTTTTTAAGCAGTGGCTGTTATTTTACCAAGTGTTATCTTATATAATTATTTTTACTACTCGCTGCTGGTCTAGTGACCAGGTTAGATTTACCCAGGCTTACATCCCAGGCATTCTGGTGTGGAGTTAAAGCCATCCCTGCAGTGGCAGCTGGAGGTGGTGCCAGACATCGAGCCCGAGCCTTGCACGCTTGGTTTGGCCTTAAAATCCACTCTACACTAAGAAATCAACTGTAATAAAAGCCCTTTTTGCTGAGGCACTTAAAGGGAAACTCTTTGGGTTGTATGAGGGGAAAGTAGGGCACATCTCCTGCCCTGCAGCAGATCAAACATGACTTGTATGAGGTGGAGACCTTGGCCCTGGGTCCAGTGGTTTGATCACACTGCGGCGTGAGCGGAGCAGAACTGGCTGCTGGTAGGTGAATGTCTACTCTTTGTAGTACAATAATGTCATTTTCCAAGGCTCAGCTCTCCTCCTTTCCTCCTTCTTGACTGAAACCAGCAGCCTGTGGCAGCTGAGTCACCCTGGGCCGAAGCAAATGGCAAAGGCTTTGTCCCCTCTGCTGTGGTCACTGTGCCAAGGTCCCTGGAGCCTTCAGCACCCATCCCAGGGCAAAGTCACCCTTTCCTGGCAGTGGAGATGCTTTGATTGTTGTTCCATTAACTCCCTGAGTCTGTAGCCTGGAATATCCATATGGGAATATTGGCATGTGAGGAGTTGCTCTGGTGACAGTGGAAATATCCTGGTTCTGCTCCTGCCTTCTCTGGAGCAGTGGGATCTGGGGAAACAAACTGGGCATTGCTGAGTGGGGAAAGACCACAGTGAGCTCAGCTTTCCCTCTCTCCTTTCACATGGATGGATGGATGGATGGATGGATGGATGGATGGATGGATGGATGGATGGATGGATGGATGGATGGATGGATGGACGGATGGACGGATGGACGGATGGATGGATGGACGGATGGATGGATGGAGGGATGGATGGATGGATGGATGGATGGATGGATGGATGGATGGATGGATGGATGGATGGATGGATGGATGGATGGATGGATGGATGGATGGATGGATGGATGGATGGACCACCATCAAACAGGGAGGGGGACTGCACAGCTCTGTCAGGGGCTTTGCTGTCCTCCCTGGTGAGGATTTGCAGAGGGATTTCCATGGCTGATGGCCCTATGGGATAGCACTGGCAGCAGGAGACATTATTAGCACAGGAGAGACATCCCCAGCAGTCTCTCAGCTGAACCAAAGTTCATGTAATAAAATTTCAAAGTCGTGAAATTTCCCAGCAGGAATTGATGAAGGTGGAATACAGTCACTGTCAGGAAATAGGGCTCAGATGTTAAAATGGCAACAAACAGATCAGTGCAGCACCCCTGACTGGGGGATTGAGAGGGAAGAAANAGACATTATTAGCACAGGAGAGACATCCCCAGCAGTCTCTCAGCTGAACCAAAGTTCATGTAATAAAATTTCAAAGTCATGAAATTTCCCAGCAGGAATTGATGAAGGTGGAATACAGTCACTGTCAGGAAATAGGGCTCAGATGTTAAAATGGCAACAAACAGATCAGTGCAGCACCCCTGACTGGGGGATTGAGAGGGAAGAAAGAGCCCTCAGAGTGCCTTGTGCATCTTCTCTTGGGGAATTCATTTTGCTTCCCAAATTCTCAGTCCAACTCCCTGTGCTGGGCAGTGCTTGGTGTTGGTCCAGTTCTGGCCCCACTGTCCTCTCTGGGAGCAGGCTGAGGTCAGCATGGGAAGTGTTTGTGAAGTGTGTATGATCCCCCTGTCCTGGCCTCGCTGGCACATCCCCTCTCTCCTTTCCAGAGTCATTCACAGCTGACCACAAACCCCTGATGGGAGAAGCTCCAGAAGTCCGAGGGTTCTTCCTCGGCTGCGGCTTCAACAGCGCCGGTAAGAGAGGCCCGAAGGGGTCACACCCTGCTGGCATCAGATCCTGGCTGGGTCCTGGCATCCCACAGCCCTGCTTGGCCTCCTGGGCTCCTCTCATCCTCACCTGTCCCCCAGGGATGATGCTGGGAGGCGGCTGCGGGCGGGAGTTGGCTCGCTGGATCATCCACGGCCGGCCGGACAAGGACATGTACGGCTACGACATCAGGCAAGTCCCCCCGGCCCCCCAGCTCCCTCCACGGGCATCCCTCATCCTGCTGGCCCTTGGGGATGCTTCCAAGGCAGGGCTGGGTGCTGGCTGTGGAATGGGTGCCCAGGCAGTGTGTGTGTCCCTCTGAGGAGCTGGAATCAATTACAGGCAGTGGCTTTAATGAATGTACACCAGGGGTTTATCTCATTCCACTCCCACACAAACAACTTCCATCAGGCACAAGGAGATTGCAGTGCTGGGGAAGGACGGGGTAATTATGTTTGGGTTTTGTTGTTCAATTAGTGCCGTGCCTAATCCTCTAAGTTAATAATTGGGGGGATGATTTCAACAGCTCGGCCCCCCTCTGCAGCACCACTCAGGCTGGGAGTTGTGACAGTGCAGATGTTGGCTCAGTAATTGCTTTTGACTTGCTTGATTATCTTTGATTGGGTTTGGGCTTTCTTACAGAGCTGTAGTGACAGCAACCACCTTGTCAGGGACAAAGCTTTGGAAACCTCTGGTTGCTTTAGTGGCCAAGCTGGTAAATGCCACACTGGCTTGGGCTGTGGGAGTGAGGGGCCTGCAGAGGTTGGTGGGAGGTACCTCCAGGTGCCCCTTTCTACCAGCTGGGCTTGGATGGGGATGGAGAGGTGGAGAAATCCCAGGCCTGGCACTGGGTTGGCATCAGCACAGCCCCCCTGACCTGCACCGAGGGACCCCAGCCCCTCTCAGAGCAGTCAGGGGCTTTGCACCCCTTGCATCAGGATTATCCAAACATCTCCCATGTCCCATGTGCCCTGTCATCAAGCTGTCAGTCCCAGTCCCTCCTTTTGGTGACAATTACCAAGCTCCTCTTTAAATAACTCCCTTTTCTGCACATTTCAATATTTATCCTCCCAGAACATTTGCTTGTAAATATTTCATCTGGCAGCTGCTGCCTGCTTGCTGCTGTCAAAAATTCAGCTCATTGGTGAAAGGCTGAGGCTGATGGGGCAACCAGGGGTGCCATGTGTCATCTTCTGCCAGCAGAAGAGGCAGCTGCTCTCACAACTCTTGGGGAGCATCACTTGTATTCCTTGCAGGGCTCAGCCCATGCCCTGCCTCTCCTCTGCAGCCAGTCAGCAAGGAGGGAAGCTGAAAAAAAATCATTTTAGAAGGCCCTAGAAATGACATTTTGTCTTTCATGCCCTGCCTGGCTCCCTTTCTCCAGCCCTGGGAAAGGTGCCACTTGTGCCCAGGGCTGCTCTCTGTGACTTACAGGTCTTTGGGAATAATGCCCTGACCATGAGCTGAGTTGGCACATTCCTTCAAGGAACTTTTCTGTTTGAAAGGTGAAAATACATCAAATGAATTGAAAATGATTCAGGTTTTATTTATATTTCAGCCTGGGGAGAATTGGGTGAAAACCATAAAGATTGTCCAGTGCTCATTCCCTCATCAGGGCTGCGTTTAAACCCGGGGTGTGCCCTGATGCAGGTACCATGCTGAAGAAGGGCAGAATTAACTTAAAATTTAATTTTTTTTCTATTTCCTCTCCTCAGCAGGGCTGTGTTCTGCTGCCAGTTGTTCTGGGGTGAGGCTGGGAGCTCAGTGGGGCTGCAGCCATCAGAGCACCATGGCATGGCCAGCAGCGAGCCCCGCTCGGCTCCTTGCCCTCTTACAGGAGCAGGAATAGCAATTTTACACCAGCAGCTGCATCCACACCTGGGGTGTGATCAAGAGGGCCATGAGCTGGGGGGCTCATCCAGATGTTGGCATCTCCCTGTGTTCCAGGAGGTTCCACCACTCCCTGACCGACAACAACCGCTGGATCCGGGAGCGCAGCCACGAGTCCTACGCCAAGAACTACTCGGTCGTCTTCCCCCACGACGAGCCCCTGGCAGGACGCAACGTGAGGAAGGACCCCCTGCACGAGGTGAGGGCACCACCTGGGCTGGCCCTCGTGGCAGCACAGAGGAGCTCACCAGGAGTGGCTGCAGCTGTGTCACCCCCCAGGACACGCTCCCATCCCAGGGAGATTCCTGCTGCATCCCGAAGCGCAGTGGGCGCACACCACGAGGGTGCTGGGGAGTTCAATGGTAGAGAGGTCGGGCATTCCTGTGCTATTGAACTCAGCAGATATGGATTGAGAGCCTGGTGATGATCACTGGGCAAGGGAAAAGAGGAGAGGAGAGCTCTGAGGCTGAGTCCATCCTGGGGCAGCTGAGAGGGCTGAGGGTGCTGAATGCTCACTAGAATCTCCTGCCCCTGCTCACAGTTGAGCAGCTTCTCCCCTAAACAACGTCTCTCAATGTAGAGTGAGGCCAGGACACAAGGAGGGGTGTGGGAAGGGGGCTGTGCCTCTCTGGAGGTGGTTTTGCTCCGTGGCCAGGGCTCCTTCCTGCTCCAGCCACTTCCTCACTCCCTAAGTGGATGCTCTCAAGATGCAGCACTTGAGAGAAAAACCCAATTCCCAGCACTTTGCTGCACCAGCAGCTCAGAGCCCCCCATATACCCCGAGACACTCGGGGTGTCTCAGCACTGCCTCATCCCACTGCCAGCCACAGCCTCAGCCCTGGAAAAGCCACGTTTCCCAATCCCAGCCCTGCCTCTCTCTGATTGACATCACACCATTCCTCTTCCAACTGGAGGGCAGAGGCTCAAGCAGCAAAACAGACACCCCTGCCCGCCAGCCCCCAGTGTTTGGTTGACAGCTCAATTGTTTTCTGTCACTGAGGATACAATTTATTTTTTAATAGCACGTCTAATAAGCGATGCCCACTTGACTGACAGCCTGGTATTTATCCATGCAGCCCCAGAACATGTGCTGTGTTTTATAAATAGGCACTGAATGATTTCTGAGATGTTCAACAAAATCTATTCTTTTCCTAACTGAGGCTCCAAACAAAAATGTCTTAATGGATCCCTAATTAATTGTGTGCAGAGAGATTTTCCTGAGAGCAGAGAGGAGGAATGAGAAGGTTGCCGTATAAATATTAAACGTTGTTATATAATTACTCTGTAAACATGCTGGGGCATCTTGCTCTCTGCATGTAGCATCTCTTGGTCGGTAATTTGGGCACCCTGGTGCAGGTTTTGGTGCAGTGCACAGCTGGGCTGTGCCCCTTGACCACCCCTGAGAAAATATCCTTCCTGAGGGGGACAAAAATCAGGCAATTCTTAGGTTTGATGCTGTTTTAAAAGACAAACTGCAGGGCTGATTTTGGCTGTTGATAGCCAAAGCCAAGGGGTCACAAGTCTGCTCTTGAGCCCACATCTGCACCTGAGGAG
Organism: Notiomystis cincta; assembly: GCA_013398075.1. NCBI lineage: Eukaryota > Metazoa > Chordata > Aves > Passeriformes > Notiomystidae > Notiomystis > Notiomystis cincta. Next base: position 180,635 of record VZRX01007097.1, read on the forward strand.
GGCAGCCTGGGTGCTCCTCAAAAAGCAGTGAAAAGACCTTTTTTAAGAACTGTTTGCTTCTGTTTCTTTTGTGTAGGAGCTGCTGCGACAGGGCTGTGTTTTCCAGGAGAGGCACGGCTGGGAGAGACCTGGCTGGTTCAGCCCTGGGGGAGCAGCCCCGGTAAGAACAGCACAGGTTTTGGGGGGTGTTCAGCCTGTAGAGACCAGCTGTGGACCCATCCCCATGGGCAGGGATGTTGGGGTGAGGATCCATCACTGAGGGCAGGGATTCTGTGGTGGGGATCCATCACTGAGGGCAGGGATGTTAGTGAGGATCCATCTCCATGGACAGGGATGCTGGGGTGGGGATCCATCACCAGGGGCAGAGATGCTCTGGTAGGACCATGCCCATGAGCAGGGATGTTGGGATGAGGATCCATCACTGAGTGCAGAAATGCTGTGGTTGGGACTTATCCCCAGGGGCAGGGATGATCTGGTAGGATCCATCCCCATGGACAGAGATGTTGGGGTGAGGATTCATCACTGAGGGCTGGGATGTTGGGGTGAGGATCCATCATTGGGGGAAGGGATGTTGGGGTAAGGATCCATCACTGAGGGCTGGGATGTTGGGGTGAGGATCCATCATTGGGGGAGGGGATGTTGGGGTGAGGATCCATCTCCGTGGTTTGGGCTGTTGGGTTGAGGATCCATCTCCATGGGCTGAGATGTTGGAGTGAGGATCCATCACTGAGGGCTGGGATGTTGGAGTGAGGATCCATCTCCATGGATTGGGCTGTTGGGTTGAGGATCCATCTCCATGGTTTGGGCTGTTGGGTTGAGGATCCATCTCCATGGGCTGGGATGATGGAGTGAGAATCCATCTCCACAGTCTGGGCTGTTGTGGTGGGAACCCACCACTGTGCTGAGCAGGGATGCCAGGGTGGGGACCCACCAGCACAGCCAGCTCTCCTGGAGAGAGATGAGTATGACAAAGTCCTTTGGCTTCAGCCTCACATCCTCTTCCTGCCCGTGCTCCCCCAGGTCCTGGATTACGATTACTACGGCGCGTACGGCCGCGAGCGCCACCGGGACTACGCCTACAGCCGCCTGCTGGGGGACGAGTACACCTTCGACTTCCCCCCTCACCACGACGTTGTGAGTGGGGCTCACAGCCCCTGCTGCCCCCCAAAACTGCCAGGGAACTGGGGGACTTGGAACCTGTGCCCTTCGGGTGGAGCTGGTGATGCTCAGAGGGAGGGGAAGCTCTGAAACGGGGAAAAATTTTCCAAAAATTAGGAGAAATGTGTGGCCTGTGCTCAGAAACCTTGGGGGAGAGGCTGTGGGGATTATGGTGCTGCTTTCCTAAAGTGCTGAGAGCAGCTTGGGGGGGGGGGCGGGGGGAGAAGAATTCAATTTGATAAAATATAGGTGTTATTAATGCTAACTGTCACTGAGTTAGTGAGGTAAGGAATGGGATCAAGCCTGTCAGGCTCGCTCCAGCGAATCCCTGATCTTTTCAGGAGTGTTTGGAAGCTTTAGAGGCACTGGGAGAGTGTCCTGGTATTGTTTCCTGTTACGCAAATGGCTTAATTTGTGTTTCCCTTCGTGGGCTGAGAGCACGGCTCAGCCTCAGCGCCGTGCTTGCTTTAATTGCAGATCAAGAACGAATGTTTAACGTGCAGGAACGCCCTGGCTCTCTTTGACATGTCTTATTTTGGGAAATTCTACCTGGTTGGACCTGAAGCTACGAAAGCAGCCAACTGGCTGTTCAGTGCTGATGTGAGCAAAGCTCCAGGTACAGGCTCAGCTCCTCATTTTGCTGGGGAAATCACGCCCCCAGAGCACCCCAGGGGAACCCAGACTGGCTTTTCCTTTAAATGCTGCCTTTGCAGAGGGTATGGGAAGCGTGTGGGAGAGGCTGCTCTCCCTGTCCTCACCACAGTCTGGATCCTGCCTCATTTCCATCGGGGCTCAGTGCTCTGAGTTCAGGGATGAGGGAGGGGGTTCTGGCCCTCTGGCCCCAGCTGTGGCTCACATCTGGAGCTGCAATGGGTGCTGGAGTAAATCAAGCACAACCCTCGCCAGCTGTGGTTTGCTGTCCCCTTTTCCGAGGCTGGGAAGCAGCTTATGGCATTTCCAAGGATGCAAGTTCAGCTCCTCACACAGGAAAGAGGAGAAAGCATCGTTCCTTTCCCCCTCCTGCTGCTGGGACACCCAGGGTCGGTCAGAGCAAAGGCAGATTTAAGGATGGGGACACATTTGCCCTCCTCCCTCGTGCCGGGGCCGGCTGATGGGCAGCGGTGCCCGTGTCCCCCGCAGGCTCCACCGTGTACACCTGCATGCTGAACCAGCAGGGCGGCGTGGAGAGCGACCTGACCGTCAGCAGGATCATCCCCGGGGCCCCGGGCTCCCCCCTGGCCCCTGCTTTTGAAGGTAAAAGCCCTGAGCCCGGGGATGCTGGAGGGGGGAGCTTTTCTGCCCTTCACCCTCCCGCGGTTGAATTCCCAGCCTTTCCCGCTGCCTTTTCAGCTGTGTCAGTGCACACAAAGACTTTTCCAGTCCTGGGCAGGTTTGTTCCAGCACCTCCTCCATCCCTGCCACGCTGGAGGGGCTGCAGGCACAGGGGTGATTTCATTTTCCTAATGGCAGCCACCTGGCTTTTTCCACCTCTACCCCTCGGTCCCTGTAACCTGATTATGGCCCCTGTCCCCAGGGCCCTGCACTGCTCATCGCTCTTATTGGGTTTGTCCAGCCCCAGCTGGCGGCTCTGACCTCTGTCCGGGTCCTTATCAGCTGCAATTAAGGGGAATTGAAAGGCAGCAGAGCAGCCCTGGGGGCAGAAATGGCATTAGGCAGCTGTGGAGGAGGATGCTGAGCTCGGCTCTGGCCAAGCACGGGGTGTGCTGGTGCCACAGAGCCCTGTCCCCATGCTGTGTCACCTTCAGGTGTGCTGGGAGGGCAATCTCACCCTGTTTGTCCCAGCAGCTTGGGGTGCCAGGGATTTTTCCCTCCCTTGTGGGAGAATCCTTCTTGCCTCCTGTCTGGGACACTGGCACAGGAAGCAGGGTGGGAAGTGGCTGGCAGGGCTGCAGGCTTTGTCGGGTGCTGGAGGAGTTTAATCACAGCAAAGTCTATTTTTCCAATTACAGTAGGTGGCTGCACTTATTATCATTATGACAGAATACCAGAGAGCAATTTTGTAGTGGCAGGAAAGACAGGGGGAAGATTGATTACATATTAATCAGCTCTCAAGCACCATCCCTGGGGATTTTTCCACCCAGGATTACTGACAAGATGAAATTCCTCCTTGTGTACAGTACAATCCCCTCTCTGGTTATGGGCTGGTCTCTGTAGCATTCCCTGCTCTCACCTGTAGCCCACAGCTCCCTGCACTATTGAGGGTCTGTTCTGTACTGGGACAGAAGTGCAGATGCTTCTCCTGTTGGTCTCAAGGAGTTTTTCCCTGTGATGCTCACACACATTTTTAAGACTCATTTGGTTTTCACTGTGTTGAGCCCAACAAAAAGCAGTCAGCAGAGCCCCAAAACCTTCCCTTATCCCACTGCTCTTTAACCCCCCTTTATTTGGCAGTCTCCACCCGGAGCTGAGCAAGCTGGAGATGCTCAGGGCTGCACCTCAGGCTCTGCAGAGCAGAACCAGCCCAGCCCAGCCCTCTCAACCCTAAAAGGCTGCCCGGGGCTGTTTTCCAGGGGATGGCTACTACCTGGCAATCGGTGGGGCTGTGGCTCAGCACAACTGGTCCCACATCACCACCGTGCTGCAGGACATGAAATTCCAGTGCAAACTCCTTGACTGCTCTGAGGAGCTGGGCATGATGAGCATCCAGGGCCCTCTGAGGTGAGCAGTGTGGGCCCCTCCCTGCAACCTGGCTGTGGAGGGGTGGAGGGAGGGATGCAGGGAGGGTTACAGGGATTCAGGGAGGGATGCAGGGAGGGTTACAGGGATGCAGGGATGGAGGGAGGTTTGCCTCAGGTGCAGGTCCCTGTGTTGGGCAGGGGTAGGTGTGAGCCCCATGACAACAAGTGCTGACCTGGCTGGGGTAACATTTTCCATGGAACTGAAATTTCTTTTGAGGTTCCCACAGCACTGCACATCAGCCACCTCAGCTCCTCTTTGGACTGAGAAGTCTGTCTTGCCAGCAAGATGAGGGAGCAAGTTTTGGGGATAACCCAGGGCAGGCTGTCCCCTCACTGTGCCCATTTTGCTGTTTCCCCCACAGCCGTGTTGTGCTCCAAGAAGTGCTGGACACCGACCTCAGCAACGAGGCCTTCCCCTTCTCCACACACAAAATCACCACAGCTGCAGGATGTGAGGTAGGAAGGGGCCATTCCTCGAGCTCCCCAGGCAGCTCTGGGCTCTGAGCACCCACCAGCCTGCACAGCTGAGCACAGAACCACAGACTGGTTTGGGTGGGAAGGCACCTGAAAGCTCATCTTGTTCCAGCCCCTGCCATGGGCAGGGACACCTTCCACTATCCCAGGCTGCTCCAAGCTCTGTCCAATCTGGCCTTGGACACTTCCAGGAATGGGGCAGCCACAGCTTCTCTGGGCAGCCTGTGCTATCTCCCTCTGTTAGGAATGTGTCTGCCTCCACATCACTGCAGAGAGGTCTTGTTGTGGTTTTTGATGGAAAAGGCCAAAACCCAGAGTGGGAATGGGGTGTTTCCCTCCCTGACTGCCTGCCAGGTGCCATCCCTGTCTCCCAGCCCTGCCAGTGGTGCCACAGCCTGGGCTGAGCTTGGGGAAGGGACAGGGTGACTCACGGCTTTGCAGTGATGCCAGAGGAACAGGAGGCGCCTCCAAGGATTAGGGTGAGCACTGGTGATGAGATCTACCTGACACTCCAGACACTTTCCATTTCCCCCTCCTCATAAAAGAATGGGGACAATTGAATGCAAAGCTTGTCAGGGCCTGGGCAGCCTGGGAGCTGCTGTGTTTGATCACAGGAGGAGCCTGACAGCCCTAAGCTCCCTGTACAGGCACAGATCATCCTGCTTCTGCCCAGGCTTCAGGGCTCACATAGGCTCACACAGGCCCTGCAGCTGCTGATTGAGCCTGCTTGAAACCCCTCAAATAGAAGAGTTGGTGACCATGAAGTGTCATTTTCTGAAAGGAGAAATGTCCTGGGAAAACCTGCTGCTGGCAAGTTTGGATATCAGGGAAAAGCTTTTCCAAGGTTTCCCCCAGAAACCCTCCCTTGGTTTCTCAGTGGTGTTTATCCCATATGAAATATTCCTGTGGTTGCAAAAACACTTTGGAAGAGAGGCTGGAGTTTGTACCCCATCCTTCCCATGGGAAGGCCATGGTCCCAGAGCATCCCTCTCCTGCTGGATGAGCCGGCTGGGAGGAGGGACCGTGCCCAGGACTCGCTCTGGCTCTCAGGCTGGTGCCTGGTGGGGCATGAAGGAGGTGAAGGTGAAGCAGTAAATCTCATAAAAGGCAGCAGGAGAGCCATGAGCAGCAGCAGGCTGGATGTGAAGGAAATTGGGTTAAGCCACGTGCAGCCACTTTTCATTCAGAATTAAAGTGGCTTTAATTCGACTGCAGCTGCCTGCTGAAGGGATTGCTACTAAATCAAATTAGAGCATCTTGATTTGTGAACAAGAGCCTGGCCAGGCTTTGAGGTGGTTTAACTAAGGCACAGATTTTGCCCAAGTCAGATTAATCTCCAAACCACCTCCATGAGTGCACCCTGGGCTTTGGGTGCCCAACAGCTCAACCCACAGCGAGTCCAGTGTCCCTTGGAGGGGAACTGTGGTCTGGGGGACTTCAAAGCCAATCCATTGGTGCTGGATTTTAGTCCAAAGTGTTGGATTTTAGTCTCCATTAATCCCCCCCACACCCTCCCTTGTCAGCCTGTAGCAGACTGATATCATCTTGTACTAATCTGCTTGGGAAAGGTGCAGAAACGTTCCTGTCTCCAAGGTGTGATGAGTTTATTTGCATTTCACTTCAAGTTTGTTATCAATAATCCAGTCCTTCAAGGGAGACAGAGCTGGCAGAAGTTCTGTGGATTCTTTGGAGTGTAAATTCCCTGATGGACAGAGAAAAGCTTTCCTGCCTCAGGGGTGTGGGCTGGGAGGGGACTCACTGCTTGCTGCCAGGGCCACCCTTCAGGTCTCCTTTGTCCCACTGGACAAGGAACACCAGGGACCCCGTCCCATGCCAGAATTGGAGTGGGAGGGTTTCTCAGGGCAGCAGGCTGAAGTCTTTGCTGATATTATCGCCTTCCAAGGGGATTAAACTGAACCCAGCATCTTAAAAAAGTTATCACTGAGATTTTCCTGCATTAACTCAGTAGTTGAACAAAATCAGCTGGAGTCAAAGGAGAGCTCCAGCAGAGTTAATGACTCTGGAAATTATGGATTGGTTTGTGAGTTTATATATAGAGTCTGTCATTGTATGGAACAGCAGAGAAAGGTCCCCCTTTGAATCTCACTGCTGGAGGCAGGGGAAAGTTCAGGTTTTCATTTTCTACAATACTTACAATGCTTTTGAATTGCTGCACAAAAACCCAGGAACTGATGCTATTTCACAGCTCCAGCTGAAAGACCTGTTCCTATGGGAATCCAGCAGAGCTGCTGAGTCCAGCCCTTGGCATTTCCCTCCGTGGTGGGATGTGAATCCTGCCTGAGCTTCACACACCTGGGGGCAGCCCCAACCCCTCTCTGTGCAGAGCTGGTCACTGGCACCCCACTTTTCCAGGGGTACCTGTTTCCTGTGGGGCACTGCTCTTGCTGGGATGCTCATTCTCCTGGAGCACTGGTGCTTTGAGAGGAAGTTTCTCCCAGGAGTAACTTGCTCTTGACTGCAAAGAGCACTTTATCTGCAGTCACAGAGAGGGTTAATGAGCCGGGAAGTTGCCTGTCAATCCCCAGAGCATCTCCTGCTGCAATGAAGATGGAAGCTGGCTTGCAGCAGCCTCATCTCTGGCTGTTCCCTGATTAGATGACACCTTTGTGTAGAGGAGAAGGCTTCTCTGAGCCCCTCATGCCCGTGCTCCTGGGGGAGGGAGTGCCAGCCTTTGTCCTCCCTGTGGGGCTGTGCCAGGGACCAGGGCAGGGCTGGCTCCTGGCACTGCTCCTCTGGAGGAGCCTCAAAATAAATTCCCCATCCTATGTGTTCCCTCCTCCTCCTCCCCACTCCTATTGCAGAGGTTAAGGCTCCTTCCAAGCTGCCTTAAAATCTGCTTGAGGACATGATTTTTGTGCTAGGGGAAGCAGGAATGGGCTTGGGTTGCCAGCCATGGCCTCTGGCCACGCTGGCAGCACAGAGCCCAGGCAGCCCTTGGGCACTGCTGTGTGCTTTGGGCAGCAGCTGCTGGTGTCTGTTTGCATTTGTCCCTGGGATCAGAGAGCACAGCTGGCACCAGCTCTGCTTGGAGCAAGAGCTCAGCAAATGGCAAAATGCAGCTTCTGCCCCAGCCACAGTCCCAAGGCCACCAGAACCAGCCTGGAAGTGTGTTCTGAGCTGGAAAGGGCTCTGTTAAGAGGGCAGATCACAATCCAGAGCAAAACTCTGGAGTTAATCCCTCTCCCAAAGCAAGCTCTGTGTTTGCAGTGGATGTGTGTCCAAAGGGATGAAGCAGAGGGGTTTTGTGGGGGAGGAAGTGGAGAAATACAATGGGATGAATCAGAGGGAAAGGCAGCTCAGACTCAGGGGCTGTCTGCAGGGAAGGTGCCTGAGTTGGGCTGGTCCCAAAAAGCTCTGGGAATGGAGATGGTTTCAGAGGGACAACAGCAGGGTGCAGGGCTGGGTGAGAAGCTGGGGGAACACAGGCAGGGCAGTCTGTTCCCTGGCAGGGCAGCCAGGCTCCATCCCCAGCAATGGGGCTTCCCTGGAGAAGCACCAGTTCCCCTGAGCTGATCTGCTCCTTCCTCCTGGGAGCTTCATGGATTTGGTGTGGAGCTGATCTGGCAGCACAGCCTTGGGGCATAAGCTCCGTGGGGAAAGCTGAGCAGTTCCTGGTGGGAGTGGGATGTGGGGTCAGGCTCAGCCCCTGCCCAGGAGCCTTTGGGTGCCTGTGCTGTGGGAGCACTGTCCAAGAAGGGAACATCCCTGGGGGAGGGACAGCAGTCATGAAGGGCCCCAAAAGCAGGACAGTCCTGCAGGAGACCAGCTTCCCTGTCTCAATGGATCAGCAGAGGGAGACAAAAGCTTGGCTGGAGCTGGAGCATCCCATGTAACCCCAGCTCTGCAATCGGTAGCCAGAGGACGCTGCCAGCAGCCACCTCTGCCCACTGCCACTTGATGGCAGCTGGGTCTGAGGTGCCAGAGATGAGAAATTCAGTCTGACCCTGGCTTTGTGCATCGGGGAGAGCACAGAACTACCTTCCCCTACAAGATTCCCACAAGATTCCCAGGCAAAGCTGGCTTTTCCCCTGACCCGGGAGCCTGAGCCACTCCCACCCCAGGGCCGTTTGACCTCTCGCCTTTGCAGGTCCGTGCCATGAGGTTGTCGTTCGTGGGCGAGATGGGCTGGGAGCTGCACGTTCCCAGGGCTGACTGTGTGAAGGTTTATCGGGCAGTGATGCAGGCGGGAGCCCGGCACGGCATCGCCAACGCCGGCTACAGAGCCATCGACAGCCTCAGCATCGAGAAAGGTCCTTCTCTCCTTCCAGCAGCACTCTCTGCTTTCCCTCCAGCAGGGGGACCGGGGCAAGGAGCTTTTCCTCAGCTTTAAGAGTGGGTCAGTGTGACTGGAAGTGTGGCAGGGCGTCAGAATGCTGAGACTTCCCTGGTGTGGGTGTTTTATCCAAGCAAATGAAGGGCAACAGGTGTCCAGGGGCAGGGCTGATGTCCTGGTGTCCTGCTGCTGTGGCAGGGCCCAGAGGGTGACCCAGACAAGGAGCTTTTCCTCAGCTTCAAGGGTGAGTCAGTGTGACTGGAAGTGTGGCAGGGCGTCAGAATGCTGAGACTTCCCTGGTGTGGGTGTTTTATCCAAGCAAATGAAGGGCAGTGGGTGTCCAGGGGCAGGGCTGATGTCCTGGTGTCCTGCTGCTGTGGCAGGGCCCAGAGGGTGACCCCTGCTCGCTCCCTCAGGGTACAGGCACTGGCACGCAGACCTGCGCCCCGATGACACCCCGCTGGAAGCCGGCCTGGCCTTCACCTGCAAGCTCAAGTCCAGCATCCCCTTCCTGGGCCGGGAGGCTGTGGAGGCTCAGAAAGCCAAGGGCATCTTCCGCCGCCTCGTGTGCTTCACCACGGAGGAGTGAGTGCTGCTGGGCTGGATGTGCTGCAGCTCACAGCTCCTGCACTGCCCCTGCAGCAGCAGCCCAGCCAGCCCTGTGTGCACACACACACCTGTGCCACACCTGGCTGTGTGTGGAGCTTGGCTCTGAGCCAGCTCAGCTGTTTCCCATGCTCTAATTGCATCCCTAATTTAAATCCCACTGCAAATTCCCTGTTGGATGTTTAATGGGAGCTGCAAGCCGTGCGATGGGGTTGATCTTGTTTCACCCAGAGCACAGGGAGGTTTGCAAATCGGGCTGGAGGGACTTCGGGTTCAGCACAGAGCGTGTGGGCAGTGCCCTGGCACTTGGGCTGGCCCGGGGCACAGGCAGGGTGCCACCAGAGCCCTCAGCCCCGTGGAGGGGCCCTGCTGTGGCAGCTCTGCCCTTGCCTCGCAGGAAGGTGCCCATGTTGGGCCTGGAGGCGGTGTGGAGGGATGGCAGCGTGGTCGGCCACGTCCGCCGGGCGGATTTCGGCTTTGCCATCGACAGAACCATCGCCTACGGCTACATCCGAGACCCCGCGGGGGGCCCGGTGAGTGCAGCCCCCGGGGGGGCTGTGCCTCCCTCCCTGCAGTGGCACAAACCCACTGCTCTCACCTGGGCTGGCAGACGGGACAGCAGCTCCCTCGTGCAGGCTGGAGGGTGGGGGATGTCACGGCTCGGTGGCAAAGTTGGTGTCACCCACTGTCCCTGTGTGAGGTCCCAGCACGGCTCAAATGGTGCTTAGGGGGTTAATTGCAACCAAATATTTAATTGCAGTAGTGAATTCACTTATGTTGTAGGGAGCAATGGCCAATAAGAGCAGGGCAGGCTCTTAATTAACCCTGGGAGACTCCTGGATAATCAGTCAGGTGCCCTCATTAAGCAGCGTGCAGTGGGGACAGAGGCTGGTGACATCTCTGGGGACCTTGTGTGTGCCAGCCAAGAGCTGTGTGTGTGCTGTGATTCCTGCTCTTGCCTGCCTTGGCTTTTCATCCTGCATCCCTGCAGGAGTCCCAGGGCAAGTGGGTTTGTGGGCCAGTTCTCCCTGGGAACTCCCTTTTCTCCCAGTGATGAATGTTTTTCCTTTTCCTTTCCTTTTTCCTTTTTCTCCTTTTCCCTTTTATCTCCCCTTCCCCTTTTTCCTTTCCACCATCCACCTTCACGGGGAAAAAAAAGAACCCTAAAAATTTCAAATACTGACTTTTTGATTTTTTTAACTGAGTACTTTTAACAGCTCTTTTCCTCCTTCCTGCACATCCTCTTGGGATGGCAAAGCTGGGTGCTCTGCAGAGAGCAGATCTGTGGGGTGGGTAGGAGCTTGCCCAGGGATGGAGTTGGGATGCTGGCATCCTCCAGGGGTTTTTCCATGGCTCTGCCTCGCAGGTTTCCCTGGATTTTGTGAAGAGTGGCAGCTACGAGCTGGAGCGGATGGGAGTGACCTTCCCGGCCCGAGCTCACACCAAATCCCCGTTCGACCCCGACAACAAACGCGTGAAGGGCTTTTACTGAGCGGCTGCTGCGGGTCCGAGAGGGAGGAGGAGCTGCCCGCTGAATTCCCGGCCCCTCGTGCCCCTGCTGGCCCCGGGGTCACCGCCTGGAACTCGTCAACTCAGTTTGGGTCGAATTACAGGGGAGAGGAGGAGGAGATTCCCGGAAGTCCAAAGACTCTGATGCTCTGATTTCTGAGTGGAGCGGTGCCACTGCTGCAATAATTCTTTTCCATGGGTTAATTGGCCTGCAAACGGTGTTTGGTCTCACTGCATATGAAGTGGTTTCAATTTTTGACTTTGCTGGAAACTCCTTCCCCCTAAATGTAGTTTCAAGCTGCCTGGAAATGAATTTTTTTTAAAACTAACTCTTTGGAGCCTCCAAACCTGCTGTCCCCTCTGGTCCCTTGCTGTGTCTGTCCCCACTCTCAGGGGTGTCACCTCGTCCTGGCTGTGCCCTGGGGGCTCTGTGCTGGGGTGGGGGCCATGGAGGGAAGGGGCAGGAGCACAGGGTTGCTGTTCAGGCTCACACTGTGGGTTCTTCTCTGCCAGTGCTGTTTATGTGTCATAATCATGGAGCCATGGGACAGTTTGGGTTGGAAGGGACCCTAAAGATCAGCCCATTCCATGTGTTCTGTGGGCAGGGACACTTTCCACTATCCCAGCTTGCTCCAATGCCCATCCAATCTGGCCTTGGACACTCCCAGGGATCCAGGGGCAGCCACAATTTTTCGGGGCTGCTCCCTGCACCGCAGGCTGTGGTGTAAAATGGCCAAGGGGGGCACTGACCCCACAGCTGCCCTTGGCCCCATCCCCTGGCAGCTCCCAAAGGTCACCTCGGGGGTGGCTCCTTTTAGCTCCTGACAGGGAGGGGATGCTGGCAGAGGCTGAGCTGTGAGCTCCAACCCCTGCAGCCCCTGGCAGCTCAGAGCCAGCCCTGGGGGCAGCAGGGAAGGTTTGCCCTCACACGCACACGGCCTCTGCTGAAGGGGATCAGCAGCTCCCAGCCCGTCCCCATCCCCTGCTCTGGTCCCCTTGCTGGGCTCTCTGCCGGAGCTTTCACCCGCCTGAAGAAATGCTCTCACCCCCTGCTCTCCCCTTCATTTCCCCTGATTAGGTTTGCTTGGGTCATACCCTCTTTAGAGCTGATTTCAATTCCTTACCCTCGTGCCACGAGCGCCGCGGGCAAGAGCGTGAACTCTGAAATGCTTCGGTTTTTACTGAAAACATTAAAAAACAAGATTGAGATGAATTTTGCTCTTGAATAGGAGGTGACTGCCCTCCCTCTGGCAGGCAGAGGGCAGGGGAGGGGGTGGCTGTGGTCCTGTTCTGAGGGAAGCAGCATTCTGCCTCCCTGCCAAGCCAGGCATGCACTCTGTGCCTGGAAGATCAGGTTTTGCTTTAAAAAGCCTTTTCTGATGAGCAGTGCTCTGACCTGAGGTTTCTCTTACACCCAAGGTGGCTGGGAAGGAAATTTGGGGGCCACCTGGCCTGGATCCCACCTGTCCCAGGGCAGCAAGGACAGGCCCCAAGCTGGGATGGACATGGGCTCTCCTGCAGCACCTCCAGCCTCTCTTTTGCTCCTCCTGAGTGTTCTCCCTTCGGAGCTCAACAGCAAAAAGCAATTTATTTTACATTTAGATATTTAATGGAGCAATTTTTCCTGACAAAAGATTTGTCATTCTCCCTCCCCCCCTCCCCTTTCCTAAACCCCATCCCAGAGGTATTGTTTGTTCCCAGCCTTTGGCATCTGCTGGCATCGAGAGGAACAATCCCGAGCGTGGGGGAGTGGGGGAAGGAGTTGGGGAGCTGGAGCCGCTGTAGGAGGGAGGGGAGTGCTGGGTGGGTGTTGTGGCACCCCTCCCTCCATCTCTCCTTCCCTCCCTCCATCCCCCCTTCCATCCCTCCTTCCCTCCATCCCTGCCACAGCTGCCAGCATGGGGGAGCACCTGTGGAGCCATCCTGAGCTACACGGGACCGCGGGACACCGGCAAAGCTTTCATGCTGCTCCCACACATTCCTTTGCTCCGTGCCTCAGTTTCCCTGCGGGAAAACAAGCTCCTTCCCCCGCCCCTGGGGCCGCGCCGGGCTCGGCACAATAGCAAACCTCGCCGTTATTATTCCGGGGGTGGGAAGCAGCATTACTCAGAGCCAGCACTGCTAATAACGCACTAAATATAGCGCTTCCCATCCCCGGAGGACTTTGTGAACTCTGCCTCGTGAGCCCGAGCCCCCTCCCGAGGCAGGGCCAGGACCCGGCACCGCTCTGCGGGCAGCGACGGGATGCTCCCCATGGATGCTCCTGCCCGGAGGCGCTTCCCGTCCTGGTGGCCGGCACCGTGTCAGTCCCTCCGGAGCCGGCCCAGCTGGAGGGGGACGGGGGCAGCAGGCTGAGGCCCCGGGGCGGGCGGGCAGCGAGGGCCGGGCTCCCGCAGCCTCTCGGTGATGCTGGGAAGCGGCTGCTTCTCCCACTCGCCCTGCAAGAGAGGTCAGCACCGTGAGACCACGGCTGGGAACTCTCCCCCACAAAGGGAGGAAGGTGTTGGAGGCTCGGTGTTGCTTCCTGCTTGGAGAAACGATGTAAGCTTTAATGTTTGAAGTGGTTTTTAGCCCAAATCAGGGTGTTTTCTCATGAGACATCACTAATTATTCCTCGTGCAGAAGCACCTACACATCCCCTGTGCGGCACAGATGTCTGAGGTGCTCCATGTTCCACAAATCCACCCCAGCTGGGGAGTTGCCACCCCAAAAAAGTGTTACCTGCCAAGTCAGGTGGAGACAGATCAAACCAGGGAATCCCACAGGCCCACCACGCTCAGGAAAATGCTCCCTACCAGGTACTGGCAGGAATTTGCAGGAATTTGCAGGAGTGGGGCAGGAAGGATGCAGCAGCCTGGCTGAGGAGTGGTGGAGCAGAGCCAGGGAAGGGCTGTCAGAGCCACCAGGGCTCACAGTGACCACAGCCAGGACAAATCCTCCCAGCTCTGTGCATCCGTGGAGGCACCTTGGCTTGGGGGTTCTCCCTGCAAAGAGCAACCTGCCAGGTGCAGGCAGTGCCTGGGGCTGAGCCTGCCGAGCAGGATCTACCTCAGGTGTGAGGTTGGCCTGGCCTGGAGGCTGATGGAGACGTGGGCAGGGGCTGGGAGGGCACAGGAGGCTCAGCTCTGGGGTGCTGATGCTCCAGTTTGGCTGCTGGCTGCGTATTCATGTGGAAATGTCAGCGAGAGGCTGAGCCACAGCGTGAGCAGGAGGAGGGAGGTCTGGAGAGGAGAGGTAGAGCCGTGAGTCATCAGCGAGATGAAAGTGGAATTTATGTTTTTCAGCTGAAATTTCTCCTGGTATGTCAAGCGAAACGGGCCAGAGACTGCACCAGCACTGGGAAAACCCTGGGGAAAGATGGACTGGGATGGAGGGACCTTTCCAAAGCTCATGGGGAGTGACCAGAGAGGGGACAGCATTGCAGGGGAGCACCAGCTGGAGGAACAACTCTTTTCCTGTGCCCTTCAGAGTTAGGGGAGCAGTTAAGCATCTTTAGGGTGCGCCTGCTCCAGGGCTCGGCTCCAGCCCTGAGCCCATCTGCTGCAGCGTCTGCCCTGCTGATGCATCCCAAACCCCAAGCCTACTTTTTGGAGAGATCAAAGGCATGTGGAGTGTCTTGATAGTTGTTATTTTCAGTGCTTTCGAGTGGAAATCTGAACAGAGAGAGTTTACTGCGAGCCCTCGCGGGTGCAGGGGACTTGGGGACGGCACCGTCCCCGCTGCCGCTCTCAAAGTGTTACCTTGAGATTCGGCTCGATAATTAACAGCACTCAGTTCCTTCCAGAAATCGTCAGATTTGGGATCACTGAACTGCAAAAACATGAGCTTAATTAGAAGCTGGTGCTTTTCTCTTGGCAGAAACAGTATGGAATAAATGAGATGTCTCCAAGTCGGGCTCGCTCTGAAACACCAGCGGAGCAGAGGCTCCTTCGCCCTCACTGCGATGCTCATGACCCACTTTGTGCCAGCATCGGCTCTGCTCTGCTCCAGTCCCTTCCTGACAGCCCCCCTGACCTCTCTGAAATCAAGGGAGTTGTCTGGATCATAAATTAAGAGGTTTAATTCATAATTCTGCTGCTGCAGAAAACTTCTGCACCGCTTGTGTCCCTGCAACAAAGCTCTGCATGGCCAAGAGGCACCGGCTCTCCAGTTCCAGGAAACTGGAAAGGTTTCTGCCCACTCCAGAGGGAAAAGTTGCTAAAGGGAATTCAGCAGAAAGCTGATGGTCATCCCTGCAATCAGCTCAGCATCTTCCTGTTCTGCAGTGAATAGCACTGGATCCAGGAACAAAGTATCACCCAAGTTTATTACACTGATAAATGGTGCTGGAAGCTGATGCCAGCAGTGGTTTTAAATCTTCATCATCTTCATCATCATGTCCCTCATCACTGGGCCTGTTTTTATTTTAAAGACCTCCCAGTCCTTTATCCTTCACATTTTGGTGGATCACCACATTCAGAGGCGGCACAGATGCTGTGTGTAATGAGCTCGCTCTGCTGGGACCTGGGGTGATTTGCCAAAATCCTAAAAAACCACCTCACGTTTCTCCTTGGATCTGGCCCTACCTTAACACTCAGCAAAAGCAGCTTCCAAATCACTTTATGCAAATGCATCTCCTAATTGGATCTGGCTGGGAGCATCCGTGGTGGGCTCCAGATGTATTGTCTAAGCTCAGGGCTGGGCTGGGCTCCGTGTCCTGCTGATGCCAGGGGTTTCCAGGGAGCTCCAGCCCCCTGCCCTCAGCCTGCTGGGTTTGGATGTGTCCTGAGCAGCGCAGACCTGACCCTACCTCTGGGAATTTTGTCGTGGAGCTCTGGGAGTGAGGCTGTACCTACCGGGAACCGAACGGCGGAGGATTTGTTGCAGTGCATGGAGATGGGAGCGAAGCCGTAGAGGGATTTCAGCACATCCCTGCTGAACGTGTTCCAGGGGATGGAGTAGAACTGCTGTGGGACAGAGACCTGTGGGCACATGCAGATCTCCTCATCGTTGAACCTGGGCAGGAGAAAGGCTGTGCTGAAACACAGCAGAGCTGTGCCCTTCCAGAGCTGGATGTGACCTGGAACGGCTCCGAGGGCAGCGCTGGGCACAGGGAGAGCCTGGAGCAGCCAGCACCTGCAGGGCAGGATTTGGGACCAGCCCATGGGTAGGACACCCTCTGCAAGGTCAGCATCTCCCCTCTCCTCATGGGTGGACGGGCAGCAGCCTCCCCCTCTGTTGTGGATCCTCGGTGTCTGCCTTGGGCTACAAGGAATGTTTTGTGTGGCCACACGCTGACTCTCGCTGAGAAATCCCTCCTGGGACTGCTCTCCCTTCCTGGTGGTTCTCACTACCCTGCCACCCTCAAAACCCTGGGTTTGGCTTTTGTACCAGTGCCCCTGTCCCCCAGCCCCGCTGTGCTGGGGCCCCTTACCTGTTCACGAGGCTGAAGTACCGGTGCAGGTAGCCCGGGTCCACGGCGCTTTTGCACAGCTCCAGCTGGGTCTGGGGGTAGTAGTGCACGTAGTTCACACACATCTCCTCCAGGATGCCAAACCCTCCCTGTGGCACAGGCAGGAAGGGGATGGAAGCAGGGTCTGGCTGTGCCCTGCTGGGGCTGCACGGGGGCGGGGAGAGCAGGGGGGCACAGAGCTCACACCTTATGTGCACACTCACATGGACTTATAGCTAAAATCTGTATTTATATCTGATATCTGGATATCTAGAAAGAGACAGAGATAGAGACAGAGATAGAGACAGAGACAGAGACAGAGATAGGGAGAGAGGGGTATTCACACCCCTTCAGGTGCACGGCATGGGCAGCGCTCTGCTTGTCTGCCCTCTGTGCAAGGACAGAATTCCAGGCTAGACCGTGTGGTTTACATTAAAATGCAGATTTCCTATAATCCCTCTGCTATATTTAGCCTTGTCCCTGTTGATGGTACCTCTGACAGGCTCTTTTATTTTTTTTATCACTGCCTATGTAAGGAAATAACATGCACTGTCAAAAAATGCCACTTCTCTTTAATTACAATTAATCCCTGGTGGAACAGTTTGTGATGGGATTTAAAGTGACACATGCTACTTCACAATTAGCACCTTCACATCCCCACTGCAGGCAGCAGAGCCTTGTGAGTTCCCTCCTTCCCACCCTCCCTTTGCTCCTGGCTGTGATTCAGCCTGGCTTCATGCAGGTGCCCACTCTGGGGGTGCCCCAAACCTGCCCTGGGGTGCCCCACAAAGGCAGGGGAGCTGCCCCTGCACTCACCACAGTGGCTCTGCTCCGATCCTCGGTGTTGTACGTGCAGGTGGTGATGAGTTCATCACCCTGGGGGGTTCAAACATGGGAAAATTTAGGGACTGGGGAGTGTGCCACATAGAAACCTCTGCTCCCCATGTCAGGAGCCTGTTTGCCCATCAGCACTGCCTGCAAGCCCACAGGACTTCTTGCTAAACCTGCATCCCCTGCAGAGATTCCCCAGGGCTGCATCCCAGGGATGGTGTTTCCTCCTGTCCTCGCTTTTTAAGAATATCTACAGGGTTGAAAACACCTTAAAAAATTGCACTTAGGCAACAGTTTGAAGTGCCAGATCTGGAGCTGACTTGATGGCACGACAGCCTCCCTGCCACAGCCGGTGCTGGGGACCGGGGACATGCCAGGGCACGTTCCAGCGGGTGCTGAGTGTTTTGAGCAGCCTCAAGGAAGTGCCCTCAGCTGTGCAGCCAGGTCCCTCCCCATCTGAAGAGCCCCGGGGCACTTTCCACCTCTGTTTTCCCACCCACTCCCGCTCTGGTGCCGAATCTCTTCCTGTCCTACCACCGAGCAAGGAGAAGGGGCAGCACCACGGTTCATCCTCACCCCCCGAGGAGCCTCCCTCTGCCAGACGAAGCCCAGCTAAATCCGGAGCCTGATTTAGCTCCCGGCTGCCCACACACCAACTCTGAGCCATATGAGAGGGGGCCCGCTGTCCCCACAGTGTCTGCGTGGAGATGGCAGAGGTGACCCAGGGACCCTGACTCCTGCAGCCCCCCTGGGAGTCCCCAGATGGGATGGGGGTGATGGACTCAGCGCCACGGGATCGGGATGTGCCGTTTGGAGCAGTTCTCGGAGCGACTCACCGGGAACACCGCGACCACCTCCTTCAGCATGCGGATCTCCTGGGAGGGAAGGGGGCACATCAGAGCAGTGCCGTGGTGCTGTGCCCAGGGGTGACATCCAGCTGGACCCCCAGAGCCCCTGCAGCCCCCAGTACCTGGAAGTGAGGGCTGTAGTGCCCGTCAGCGTTCACCACCTGCCGCTCCCGCCCGTCCCGCGACAGCACCGTCACCACCTTCCTCCCTGCCAGGTGTGTGTGCAGCTGGGAGGCGAAGATGCGGATGCCGGCAGCTGGCAGAGCCTGTGGGAAGGAAGCACAGCTCGAGGCCCCGTGCCCAGCCCTGTCCCCTCCCTCACATCCCCTTGCTGTGCGCTGGGAAGCTGCTGTCCCTCTTCCGGATCTCGCACGGGGTTTAGGGGATCACTGTACCCCTGGGAAAGCGTCCCAGTGAGCTCCTGCAGAGGGACAGACCCTCCTTGCTGCCAAACCAACGCTCCAGGGCAGCAGGAGCAGCTGAGCCGGATCCTGCTCCCTTCCCTGCACTCGTTAGTGGCGGCACAAACGATTCCTTGTGGGGAAGCCCTACAAAAACACACACTAAAACTTCCCTGAGAGAGCAAGGTGGGCCCTTTGGAACCATCTTCGAGGAGCTCTTGGCAAGCTCCCTGGGAGCAGGAGCCAATTTTCCCATCCCTGTGAGGGAAAGCACCACTGGGACACGGCCAGCTCGGCAGTGAGTTTGATGGGAATGGTACCCCGGGGAGCTGGAGCAGATGGCTCCCCAGGAGAGCTGCTTCCAGGGGGATTCAGCACATCCCAACCAGCTGCTCTCTGTTTATTGTACACAGCAGATTTTTCTTTCAGCACAACCTCACGGTGAGTTTAAAACTTGGAATTGAGAGTCTGGAGATCGGTGCTGCCTGGGAAGTGGGAAAAGCCACGGGCAACCTTTCTCCTGTGAGGTGCAGCCAGGCTGGAGGGGACAGGCACTCACCAGCTGGGTGCATTTATCCGTGCAGTATCCTGTGAGGATGAAGTTATCCTCTCCAGGGGGAATGGCCATCACGGGCGTGTAGACCAAGCCCAGCTCCATGATTCCGGCATCGTAGGGACGCAGCGTGGCCGTGTAGTACAGGCGGATCCCCGAGGAGTCACGGCGACCTGGGGGCCAGAGGACAGGGACAGGTCACAGCAGGGACAAGGACAAGAGGGGACAGGTGAGCAGCAATGCTGTGCTGCTGTGCGGAGCCTCTCGCTCACAGCTTCCTTCATCTGTTTGAAATTGTTTTAAATCCTGCAGATTTTTGTGACACTCTTCACTGAGGGGCCCCAGGTGCACCTGGTTTCCTGGAGAAAGCACTGACCTGAGGCTGAAATGTTCCAAGAGAGGGAGGTAAGAGGTGCCAAAGCAGGAGGACAGAGCATGGGGTGCTTTGGAGGACCCCCTCAGGAATGTTTCTCATTGCAGCTTCCTTAACACCCCAAAATCCCAAAAGGCCGTGCAAGCAAAGGGAAGGAGCAGGGTCAGTAGGTCAGGAGGGGTTCAGGCCAGCTCTGAGCTCCCTGTCTCCAGGCTGGAGCCCACCCAGGGACAAGAATAACGGGGGAGACACTATTGGTTAACACTCAGAAGCAGATAAATGATGGAAGACGTGAACTCCATATTTATAGCCGTGTTTCTTCTCGAGTTGCCGAAAGTGCTATGATTGATCCACAGTACATATGCTCTGGTCTCCTAAAAATATACTTGGGTAGTCAAGAAGCTGCTTGTTTTTATGTTAATGAAGAAACTGGGTTGTTTGGAATCCTTCCTTTTTTTTTCCAATGTGTCTCCTGACAATGTTATCGAAGCAGGAGAACAGGAAAACAACATCCACGTCCCCCCCTCCCCAGCCAGCCTGGTCTCTCTGGTGACTTGGCACCACCACTGCTCCTGCTCTGGGCTCAGACCCAGCCCCACCACCTTGTGTGCAAACTGGGGGGGCCCTGAGACAGCCCAGCTAAATGCTGGTGTTGCCCTGGATCACATCCCTGCAGGAACTCTGCCGGGGCAATTTTCTGCCTGCAGGCTCCTTTCCCAAGCATCCTTCCCCACCTCTGGACATGCACAAGGACAGGCTCCAGGCCTCACTGAGGATGACTTTGCTGAGACCAGAAAAGCAGCAGCATGGTAGGAATTTAATGTAATCTTCCTGAAGGGACAGATCTGGACCACCAGGTCTCCACAAAGAGAACAGGGCCATGATTTAGGCCAGAGCCCCACCCAGAAGGTGTTGGTCCTGCCCTGGAATTTCTCTGCCAGGGTCTGACAAGGAAGGTGATGGGCAGCACCACCCAGCCCCTCACCTTTGAACACCAGGGGATTGTGGTAATGGATCTCCAGGCGCAAATATCTGGAGGAGCCTGGGCCACCAAAGGCAAGACCTGCTTCTTCAGGGTAGTAGAAAGCCTGGGAGCAGAAGGAAGGTGTTAGGGGAGCAGATGCAATGGCACAACACCTGAGCATTGTCACAGAAGCATAAAATACCCTGAGCTGGAAGAGACCCCCAAGGATCATCAGTCCAACTCCTGGCCCTGCACAGGACAGCCCCAGGAACCCCACAGGTGCCTGAGAGCATTGGCCAAAGGCTCCTTGAGCTGTCTCAGGCTTGGGGCCATGACCATTCCCTGGGGAGCTCTTCCAGTGTCCCACCCCACTGATTTATGGCACCAAAGAGGAGGAGGGCCGGGGTGAGGTGGAAAATCCAACACACCCAGGAGGGGCTGGGAAGGTCAGACAGGGCTGAGGCCAAATCCCAGCCGAGAACAGGGTGACCACGGGACAACCCCAAAGCGGGATCAGGAAGGTTTGGGAGGCAGCAGGGCAGTTTCCACCCAGGGGGACGTGTCCCTTGTCACACCCACCTGTGCCCCCATGGCCCAGGCTGCCAGCACATGCCTGCAGTAGTTGAGCCTTTCTGGCTTCATCTTGGAATCGCAGGGCCCGTTGTAGTGGGGGAAGCTGTCGAACTCGGCCGCGCACTGGAAAACCTCCATGTGGTGGACGAGGGCCTCGTTGCCTGCTGTGACCACTGGCTCGTACTGCAAAGCAGGTCCAAGAAGGAGAGGACACACTGAGAGCCCATGCCCAGGCCTGCAGGCTCCATGAGGAGCCAGGGCAGGAACTGGTTGTGACCTGGTACCAGTTTCTGCAGTGGGATGGGGAGGGAAGGTTGCTCTGGGCATGAGGCACCAAGGGTTGAGAGCTTTCACTTCGTATTTTGGTTATCTGTGTGCTTCAAAGGGGAGCCCACACGTTATTGGTGCCCAAGGAGCATTAGGTCAGCTGTGGAAACATTTAGGTTTTGGCTCAAGAACCAACCCAGAGCCCACCAGAACCCACAGAGAACCAGCTCATTCTTTCTCCAGCAACAGATGGGGATCAGCAGAAGATCTTGGTCTGTTTTGTGGTGACTGAGTCCTTCACTGCTTTTCCAGGGCTGAGGTGGCCATGGGGAGGCTGCTTTTTCCTAAAGAGAGTCCTGACAGTGTTGTTGTAGCTCTGCCTGCAGCTCTTGGGTTTTGTTTCTATCCAACAGCTTCTTGGGGCAGGGGGAGGAGGATTTGGGTAGAGAGAGTGACTCAAGCCTGAGGAACAGCTCTGGCTAAAAGTGCCAGCTGCAGAAGTGATCTGCAGCAGCGGGAAGGTATCAGGAGTTACACACTTCTTACTTACACACAGATGATTCACTTCACACCATCTGTTAGAGAGAAAATCCTCCTTCTGAGCCTGCCTTTGCAGCGCTGTCTCTCCCCTCGACATCACCGAGCGCTCGCTGCAGCTCGAGTGTCTGAAGGTTTTCCTCCTCCTCGTGCTGTGGTTTTGACTCTGGATGTGCCAGGTCACCTCCTGAGCCACCCCCACACCTGCTGGGTGCCCTCTCAGCAGCTCCTCCTCCTTTCCTCGGGGTTGCCAGCAGGATTCTGCCTCTCTTTTGCAGGAGATGGCCCAAGCAATGCCCCCAAGTTGCATTTATGTCTGTAACTCTCTTTTTTTCGGACTATGCCTCATCTTTTAGGAGCCAGTTCCCATCCTGGCTCTCTCTGCCCCGCTCTCCCCAGCCCTGTTCCTTTGTTTCCTGTGTTTGCATGCTCCTCATGGCTCTCTGTGTGCCAAAATCCTGCTGTGGGTCTGTCCCTTCTGCAGGGAGTCAGCCCTGAGCCTGCCCTGGAACCTGCTGGATGTGCCAGGTGGGAAGAGACCCCCCTGGCCACTCCTGCTGAGACACTCCAGGAGACACGAGGATGCTCCTGACTGCTGGGGTGGGCCTGGAAGAAGTTTTGAGTCCACATTTGGAAAGATGTCTAGGTCTGAGAGCCTCCCTGTGACATGGAACTTTCAGGATGTGAACACACTGATCCACCCCGGGGAAAGCAGCCCCCTTCTCCTGCCTCTTACCATGATAATGTGGTGTTTGGGGAAGCCTTCTGGGAGCTCTGCCATGTAACACCAGTAGGTCGTCTCCTGGCTGGGAATGACAACATCTGGGGCTGTTATCTCCATGGTCTTCATGTCCCTGGGCAGCTCAGGGATGCTGATGTTGGGCTTCAGCAGCTGCACCCTCTGCAGCCCGCCGGGGAGGGCAGAGACGTTGATGGCTTGCAGGGAGTGCACTGGTTTCTCCAGGATCCCGTAGATCAGGTGCACGGTGCCATCCTGAAGGGAGAGCAGAATATATCAGGTGGTTTGTCATGCAGAGCAGCAGCTGCACGGACCATTAGCACCAGGCAGGAAGCCAGAAATGGATCTTGTGGCCCCACCCTGTCCCAGTAACTCACTTTGCTGTGCTGGCCCAGGAAAACTCTACATTCCAGGGTGTTTCTCTGGCTGGTGTGGTCACTGAGGGTTCCCTACCAGGTGGGAGAGATTGAAAAGTTTTCCCCAGGTGGCATCAATTTTGAAAGGGTAACACATCCTCTCTGCTCCTTCCGAGCCCCTCCTGAGCTCCAGGCTGGGACAAACACATCAGTGCAGGGCTTGTCCCACCCTGCAGCCCAGCAATGGCCTGGGGGGTAAGGGCAGAAACAAAACTCCCTGAAATCCTCCCTCTTCTCCCAGCTTCTTTTCAGGGGGAAGGTCCCACAAGAAATTCCCTGAAATCCTCCCTCTTCTCTCAGCTCCTTTTCAGGGGGAAGGTCCCCCAAGAAGGTCTGCTGAAAATCTCCTGAAAACAAGACTGCAGAGAGATCTGGACATGAGCTAAGGGAGAGAGGGAAAAGAGAATAATCTTTCCTTAAAGGATCAGAGAATAAAGACCAGCAAGTGTTTTCCTGGTTCACACACACAGATTTCTCCCTCCAGGGCTCTCAGTGTTTTGGCAGACGGCAGACACTTCTCACCACAAGACAAGCTTTTGAACACCAACAGCAAAAGCTCCAGGACACTCTGTGCCCACACTGGCTCTAAAATATCCTGCCCACAAAGGCTTTTATGTGAGATGAGCCTTGCACGGATTCCTGCCTGTAGCTGAGACCCTGAGCTGTTTGACATCCCGCACTGGGAAGCTTTTCCCCAAATCCCAGCTCACAGGGGAGAGGAGGACGCAGAGCCAGGGAGATGCCACACAGGAGCACGGAGCAGCACCTCTGCTTGCTGTCCCCTTGTCCCAGCTCCTGTCACAACCCTCCTCTTTGCCTCCTGTTGATTCACCAGCCCCTCTTTGTAGCACTCCCAACAGTTGGCTGCAGACTGCCGAGCAGAGTGATGCAGGAGGGATTTATATAGACCCAACGCATGTTCAACAGGAGCTGATGATGCAAACGAGCTAAAAGCTACACTCCAGAGAGCTTTCAGAGGGCTTGTGAATAGATGGTGCCAAACATTACTCATGTCCCAGGGCTGACATCTGTAGCTCACTTCCTCTCTGCCTCACACAACACCAACACCTGATGCTGTGCCCAAGCAGGGACAGCGCTGCAGGGTGGCTCTGGAGCTGTGCCCCGGGGCTGGGGTGGGGCCGGGAAGTGCCACGGTGGGGTGAGGGTGATGCCATACCTCTATCAGGTAGTCCTTGGGGTCACAGGTGCTGAAGGCTCTTCTGAAGAGGAGGTAGAGCCCCTCAGGAGCCCTGCGAGCCCCGAGGAGCTGGTAGTCCTGCTGGGAATCCATGTGGAGCTGCCCCTTGGCATCGCTCCAGGCATCCTGCGAGACAAAGAGCAGCCTGCTCAGCCAGGAGGTACCTCCAGAGGTGCCACAGGTCCTGCTTCTGCCCACCCTCAGCATCCCAGAGGTGGAGGAAGCCTGTGCTTTGCTTGCTCCATGCCCACCTCCAGCATCCCCTGGGCAGATCCATGCTGGAATGGCCTCTGCCACAGCATCCCTGGTGCTCAGGCAGACCTGTGAAATACCTGACCCAGCAGTAGCAGTCTGCAGAAAGACCTTTACAAGGTGAGATGTGAGTGGGGAAAGGTCGGGAAGGGAGGGAGGAAAGCCCCCAGGGACATGTGAAGGTGTTGCCTCGGTCTGTGCTGCATTTAGGGTGTGTTTGTCTTGGGGGCACAGGGATGCTGTGCTCTCCCAAACCCTTGGCATAAACCAATTTAAGATCAGAGCCTTGCTGGGCCCTACTGTCACCCCTAGAAATTACTGCCCCTCTGCAAAACCCTTAATTTCTGTGGTCAGATTGTTCTGGCAGCCCAGCATGGCCTCCCAAAACCCACTCGTTGGAGAGGATGGTGACAAAGCCACCCCAAGAAGGAAAGCAGTAGGTTATTCCTGTGCCTCAGGGTTTGAAGGTTTGGAGTATAAAATCCTGTGATAATTTGGATTTGAACAGGGATTTTTCTCTGATCTTTTGTGTCTCCTGTGGGTCTCTTTTGTTTACTCTGAAAAGGCACCCAAGTCGCTGGCTGTATGTACACAAGTGGCACTGGTTCTCTTATCTGGGGAGGAAAAACCAGAAGAAAAAGGATAAAGCAACTTGGCTTCACTTCAGCCAGAACTATAGAGTCATATTTCCAGAACATATTGTCCTTAGAGGGGGAGAGGGAAATCAGCTCCATGGAGCTCGCATGACATTTGTTTTCATAGGAATATGGAGCGCAAGTTAATCTCACAGAACATGGGGGGCTAAGCAAATTTGGCTCTTTTTAACAGCTGACACACTTATCCAGAAGAAAAGCTGCTGGGAGAGAGAAAAGCAGGGCTGGAGAGATTTATTGAGATATCCTTGCAGGATGCTGTTCAGCACCAAGTGAAAGAGAAAACCCCAGCGCTGCCGGGCGTTTCATTCAGTGCTGTTTGTCCCTGGGTGAGCACACGAAGGCAGGTTAGAAATGATCCTTTATGTTTTCTTAACAGGATGCTGCGAAATCCTGGAGCATTCAGGCCACCACAGACCCTGAAAAGCTGGTAATTAGCATGAAAACGGCGCAGATAATAAACCTTTCTTTTCATGCTTTCACATAAGTGGGGATCACATTGCGGCTGATTGCGAAAGAATGTGTTTTATGGTTAATTTGAAGTAAGCAGAGAGGTAAAATTTAACTTACTGGAAAGCCTCACACGGGGAAGAATAGGAATTGCTTTCTGCAGCCAAGCACAAGCACAATCAGCCCGATGTGGTGGGTTGGGATAGGGCTGGAGAGCCCAGGGGTGGGAAAACCACCCAAACAGGAACCCAACAAACAGGCAGAGGCAGGAAGGACAGAGTTTGCAGCAGAAACAGCAAATAGCACAACTGGAAATGGGAAATATCACCCAAATACATTTGCACCTTTAATTTCTGACAGCAGCCCGGGCTGCTCTGTTATCCCATTGATCCCTGTGGATGCAGCTCTCAGCTGGGCTCTTCCTGCTGGCAGGAGCAGCCTCTCTGCCTGGTGACTTTTGCCCTGCCTCAGAGCCATTAATGGGAGCTGTGGTTAATTTTTAATGTGACTGGCAGCAGCACACGAGTGAACCAGGCTGTTGATGCATCCTCTGTGTGTGTGTCTTTGCAGCTAAACACAGCAGAGACATCCAGCTCCTGGTTCCCTCAGCCTCACTGATGGGCTGCTGGGTTTGTTCTTTTCTCTTTTGGGTTCACCCCTATGCCATACCCACTGTGTGAACCTGATCTGTGGGGTCCCACGGGGTAGAAACCCCCAGGACCCTCTGGACCCAGCGGGAAGCGCTGCAGTGGGGTGAGGCTCCAGCAGTGGGGCTGGTCCAGCGTGTGCCCTGCACCCCACTCTCCCAAACCCTCCGGGAGGGAACCCCAAAAGCACCCATGCAGGCACACAGGTGACTCACCCCGAAGTAGGAGTTGTGCCCATCGCTCCAGAGCACGGCCAGGTCCGCGTTCTCAAACTCGCCCCTGTCCGACATCCCGAAGAGGAGCCCGAACTGCAGCTCCCTGATGAGGAGCTGGAAATGCACGGCTTGCTCGGGGTAGCTGACATTCCAGGAGAGCTCCAGCAGCCCCTGGGGGTCCAGGGGCACCTTGTAGGGGAAAAGGCTCTCCCGGGGCGCCGAGCCCTGCAGAGCCACCACCAGGATGACCAGGAACGCCGCCACCATGGTGAAGTACATGGATGCCACCTCCCGCAGCTTGAGGCTGGGGCAGGAGCAGGGCTTGCTGCTGGAGTTCTGCATCCTGCCAGGACAGCACCCGGCTCCTGGCCGTGCCCATTTATGTGCTGGCCCTCCTGGGCAAGCTGGGTAAGTGATACTCTTTAATTGCATTTAGTTGTTGGGAAATTGGACTGGTGTATTGACCCCCGTCAGCTCCTGGCCAAACACTTGTCATTTGCTGTCTCCCCTTAATTGGCTCTAATTGCACATGGACATTATCAATAGCAATTGGATTTGACTGGGCTGATGTGATTCGCTCTTAAATCTTCCTTAGTGGCTGGGAAGGGCTGTTTGCTCACAGGCTGCTCTGGCTGAGCCTTCGTGGACATGCTCTGCCCTGCTCGTGGTGCCTTTGGCCTGGGTGTCCACACAACCCAGCCTGGGATCACCCCAAATGTGGCCAGACAGTGGGAACAAAGGAACCTGAGCCTTGTCTGAGCTCCCAGGCATTAAATAATATCAGCAGGGTTTGAAATATTTTCCCTGCAAAGCTCAGTGCCAGAGGAAATGCTGATTTCCCCGAAACAGCAAGAAAAGAGATGTCTCCTCTCCTTTTTCCTCTCGTTTTTGGCCTTTGTGGGATTTAATTCTGACCCTTTCAAACCCAGAAAAGCTCCTCTCCCACCCCACTTTGCACCCATCAAATCTCCCACCTGCCCGGACCACTGGATATGTTCAATATTTGTTATTTCTTTGTAGCAGCCAAGTCTTTGGCTCCAGTTTAAAGACCCCTTTAGTCTCCCCACCCTCCCCCTTCCCATTTGTTTAAAGTCTGATGGATTCTCTTTCGGTTATTAACTTCCCCACGTTAATTGGAATTATAATGAACTGCCTGGAGCTCTTTGATACACACACACATTGCCTGGCTTCAGTCTCCGAGTCGCTGGCGTTGTTTTATTAATGCCACCCCACGTGTGGGGCCGTGCTCCCCGTTGCCTCCCGAGGGGAGTCCCCTCCGGTCCCCTCCGGGCTTGGGTTTCACTGCCGGTCCTTGCAGCAAAGTCACAGGGGCAGATCCGCCTCTCCCTGCCCTGAGTAATGAGAGGAAACGGATTCAGCTCGGCGTTTTAATGAATCATCAATGTGTGCATCCCCACGTTAAACCCGATGAGGTTTTACTGTCCTGAGACACAACCATTACTCAGGAATGCGTCAATTGATCCCGGCCGTCTCTCCTTGTCGGGTGACCTGCTGCTCGCAGGCTTCGCGCTCTCATTCAGCTCCACCAGGCAAAAGGCCAAGGCAGAGGGAGGGATGGAGAGCTGAGCCCTCCCAGATGAGCGGCCCTCAGCCCCATCCCTCCCCCCAGAGGCTCCAGTGCACAGCCCAGTCCCTCACCAGCCCTCCCACTGCTGCCCTGTCAGCCTTAGAAGCCTTAAAAGCACGTCTGGAGGTCGCTGGAGCTGCCTGGGAATGCTCCCACCATGGCACCTCCGGGGCTGTTTTCACTGGAGCTGCTCCTGGGCTCTGCCGGGGGAGCTGGACCTGCACCCCACCCCACCCCCGGCTCTCTTCACCTTCCTGAAGGAGGATGCAGCATTTTCCCTTCTGCTGAGGCTCCTGGGCTCGTTCCTGGACGCACTGAAGGCACCAGCAGGATGTCCCTCGTCCCCCAGCCCTGGTGCTCGAGCCTTGCAGAACTCTGCCTGCCTTACAAAAGCCCCACAGAACAGATTTTTACCTCTCCCCATCCCTGATGTCCTCCAAGCAGATTCACTCACTTGTCCTCCCCTCTTGGCTTGGTTTCCTCGTTGTAAAGAGAAGAAGCTGAGCTGCCAGCACGGCAGGAAGGCAAAGTGATCCTCACCGGGGGCAGGAGGGGACCCTCGGCTAAGAGTTCTGCCTCCCTGTACCAGAGATCAACCCCCAGGTTGCTGGCGTGTGCAAGTGGAGCTCCTGAGCTCTCCTGTACGGGAGGAATTTGCAGTGCAACAGCAGAACACGGGCAGGTCAGCTTGAAAACAGCTGAACTTTGCAGATAAGCAGCGAGAATTTATTTGAAGAGAGGAAAAAAATTACGTACGTCTCTCTCTCCCCCCCTGTTCAGTTTCTCCCGAGTCGTGGCTCATAAATCCAGGAGTGAGGATCCAGCTCTCCACTCATTGCTCGGGGTGTTTTATTTTAAGACTTCAAGGAGATGTAGAAACGCCAGAGTTTTCTGACTCGGAAACGGGGACCATTCGGGATCAGCTTCCCACGGGAGGGCTGTGGGTGGGAGCCGCGGGTCCTGTCCCTTCCCTCAGAGCCACTCGGTGCCCGTGCGGGAGCTCCTGGGGAAGGGAACGGCGGCCGCTGCCCGCACGGAGCAGCCTGCGCTGGAAAACGGTGTCCCCGCACCCTCCATGTCCCTTCCCGGCGGATCTCCCAGCAGCAAAGATGCCCAGGGAATATGTGGAGCAGGGAAGGGCTGTTCTGGGGCTGGCTGGGCCGTGCTGGATGCTGAATGCCCCGGCAGCAGCGTTAAACCCCCGGCTGTTGCAGACCCCATCTCTGCAGAGCCGCACACCCAAACTCCCGGAGGTGACAAACGGCCCTGGCCTTTCCTGGCCACTGCTGAGCCTGGATGCAAAGCTGGGGATGAGCGGTGGCTTCGGAGCCCTGGGAGCAGCATGGGCTGGCGCTGGTGGCAGGGAGCCGGCAGCAGCTGCTCCCGGCGCGGCGAGGGCCGCCTGCCCGGAACAAAAGCCGGCTCACAGGTAAGCAGTTCAAACGCAATTGATGCGCCAAATTAGGGGCTGGAGCAGGCAGCACCCCTCCGAGCTATAATCCATTGCCTCGCCAACAGAAATGGAAATTCAATTTGGGCAAGGGCAGGGAGGGGAGAGGAGGGGAGAGGAGCTCTCTGTCTGCTCCCGCGGCCGTGCAGCTCTCCATGCCCCGGGGGCTCTGCTGGGCACAGCCCTACCCAGCAGCAGGATGGAATTGGCCTCGGTGCTGATGAGGTTTGGCGGGCTCTGACTCAGGGAGCAGGGGCAAGGCGGGCTGGCACACACAGAGGGGGATGCTCACAGGGACCCTGAGGGCTCACAGGGACCCTGAGGGCTCACAGGGACCCCTGCCCGTTTCCTGGCCAGATCCACCCCTCAGCCTGCAAATCAGAGCCGGCCCGTGGCTCACAGGATCTGTTCCAAGGATTGTTTCTCATCCTTCCCACAGGATCACACTGTCCTGTCCAGGACAAACCAGAAGGGGTCTGCAGGCTGCTCGTTGGTTTTGCAGGAGGGCACTGGGGCTGCCAGCCTGAGTATGAATGGCCCAGCTGAGGCCCAGGTGAGTGTCTGCCCTCTCTGAAGTGGCTTTAGTGTCCCTGTGTCACCTGGGAACCTCCCCATGTGACAGCAGCCTGGGCTGTTTTAACTCACAGATGTGCCAGGTGCCAGCCAGGACAGGCACTTGGAGGTGACAGTGATCCAGCAGGGATGGGTGGGAGGAACCATTCCTTCCTCCTTGCACTGAGCTGTGCTGTAACATCCCCCTTGCCAAGCCTCTGCTTGCTCCAGCTTCTTGCTTTCTCCCTGAACTGTTTTGCCATCCTCAAGACCGGATTTTCTTTATCTTTCACTTTTTTTGCCTCCTTCCCCACGAGGATCACATCCAAAGAGGAACCAGTCCCAGCTGTGCAGTCAGACCTCCCCACAGAGCAGAGACAGAACTGGACCTCAGCTGTTCTTCACAGCTCAGTCCCACTGCTGCTGCTCTGGCACTGAAGGTGAGGGCTGGACTGCCCTGACTGGGCACCTCCATCCCTTCTGCCTCTCCTCCTGTCCAGCCATGCACCCACAGATCTTCTGCAGAGCCAAAGGTGGGTGGCACGGTGAGCTGGTGATGAGGCAGCAGGAGAAAGGCTAAAATCGGCCAAAATCAGCCACAGGAAAGCATCCTTTGCTCTTTGGGAGGTGGTGCTGCCCTGCCAGGTGCTCCAGGCTGGGTGGGCAGCCAGGCCCCTTCTGAGCAGAGCATCCCAGAGAGATTCCCTCCCCAGTGCTGCCGCAGCTGAGCCACCTAATGAGATCTCCTCGCCTGTGCATGCTATATTAGGGTTTCCATGGATATGGTGTCACAAACACTGGGCTGTGGCTTTGTTATATAAACAGGAGAGATTGCCACAAATACCCAAAATATCTGAGAAGGACAGGAAGAGACAAAAGCGTTCTCTGGGTGTGTTTGTAAAGCGCTGTGCGATCCAGGGGATAGTGCCAGTGGGAGGTGGGAGAGTTTGCCTGAGCTTTGGGAAGTGCAGTTTGTCCAAGGGGTGGTCTCTGATTCTGGAGCTCTGGAGACTCACCCTGAGCTTCAATGGGATGTTTTTAAATGAACAAAAGAAGTGCTGCTGGCTGGGCAGCTCCTGCCCTGCTCCTGCCTGAGGGCTGGGCTCCTGCAGCTCCTGCTGTGATGAGCGTCCCTCTCCATGTGCAAGTTGAGCCTCACACAGATCTTAGTCCTGCCTTGTCCTGCCATATGCAAGGAAATTCTTCTTCCTGCAGCTGCTGGGGACCAGGGCTGGTGACAGTGCTGGGGACATCAGCTCTCCCAGGACTGCCCACACTGGCCCTGCTCTGCAGGACCAGCTCCTTTTGTACCATTTCAGGTGCAGCAAGTCCTTTTGTAGTCAGAGGAATGGTGTAATGTGAGGGAAAAGCTGCTCTAGAATGGAGGTGGGATGAAAGGGACATGGAGACATCAGGGTGGCTAAAATTGTATTGCACTCCCACTCCCCTGCCAATAACAACACCAGAAATAAAGTGGCTTTGCAATCCCCATCTCCACGCATTGGAACACAGATTCACGTGTCCCCGCAAAAGATGCTCCAGGCAGGATCAACTCTGCTCCAGCCTCTCTCTGCAGGAGAGGCACGGGAAGCTTGCTCCAGCCCTCCCTTGGTGATGACTCTTTCCCTAGCAGGTGCAGCCCCAAGCTCCCAGTACCCACCAGTGCTCCATGCTCACCTGTGGATGATATTCCCAGCCCATGGCTGTGTCAGCTCACTCCTGGCCTTCCAGAGGCTTTCCACCATGGGATATCCATCCATCCATCCATCCATCCATCCATCCATCCATCCATCCATCCATCCATCTATCCATCCATCCACCCTTCCATCCATCCACCCATCCATCCATCCATCCATCCATCCATCCATCCATCCATCCATCCATCCATCCATCCATCCATCCATCCATCCATCCATCCATCCATCCATCCATCCATCCATCCATCCATCCATCCATCCATCCATCCATCCATCCATCCATCCATCCATCCATCCATCCATCCACTTGTTCTCTCTCCTCTCTCCCTCCCTGTAAATCCAAGCTGACACCTTTCCATGCTTCATCACCTGACACACAGTGGAGAATCCCAAATTCCACGAGGAAAGATCTGTTTCATCAATTAGAAAACACACCAAATCCAGTTTTTTCCTCTTCAGACACAGAACACCCTGCACTGTCTTCGTGCATTACCTGCCATCCCTGATCTTGCAAGACCCATCCTAATTTTCCTAAAGGGATCTCTTCCACCTCTGGAGTGTCAGGGGAGAATTCTTCCCCAGTTTGGTTGGAAATAACAGCAAAAGGAGCTGGAATGAGCTGTGAGCATTGCTCCAGGGCTGTCTGCCACATGAATTTCCAGGGGGGTGGGTTGGTTCTGGGCCCCCCTGAGTGGGGCTCTGCTCTCTGGTGCCAGCCTTCCTTCCTGCTCTTCCCCTGGCCCTCACTTGCTGGCACTGAGCTGCTTCCTGAGGATCCCACAGCAAGCTGGATCAGCATGGAGAGGAGCAGATCCAGGAGAGGAGCAGATCCAGGAGAGGACACGGGGCCAAGAGAGCCCAAGGAGTTTGGGGATGCAGCTTCATCAGCTTAGTAAAAGGCCTGGAGCTTTGGATGGCAAGGGCTGCAGACCCTGCTGCTTGAGGTTTGTGATGGACAACTCAGAAGAAGGACTAATAAAGAGTAGAAGTTGTGGATAAATTATATTTCCTTTGGAAAACTCAATGTGGCTTCTGTACAGGGAGGGTTTGCCCTACAAACCTCTCGACAAGCTCAGGAAGCCTGAAGGGGAATGTGTTTCCAGGGATCTTTGGATTTCCAAGGCTGGGACAAAAGGCTCTGCCCTCTTCCCAACCTTGCCCAGATACTCATGGAAGGATTATTGCCTCATCACCTCCTGTGTGCCAGCAGCTCCCTAAATCCACATCTCTGTGCACAGGGATGTGAGGGAATCCATGAGGAGCATCCTTGACCTCACCCCCTGCCCCTCCAAGCCTTTCCATCCAAAGCAGTGGCTGCAAAGGGGGACATTCCAGTGAGTCTGGCACGTCTTGTCAGGTGCTGGAGGGGCTGATGTGATGGGATGTGCCAGGCAGGCCCTGCCATGGATCAGCCTGGAGACTGATGTCACCCCAGGAGCTGGTCATGGACTGGGGATGTTTAACAGGGCCAGGCTGGGCACTGGGCAATTCATCTGCTCGGGTTCAAAACACTGATTTAAGGAGAAGTTCCTCTCTGCTGTTTCTTGTTAAACTCTTTTAAGCAGATTCATCCTTTGGCACTCTGAGGTTGTCACCTTCAAGGGCAGGAATCTCTTGGAGTAAAACGTGGCAGATGTGTCCCCAGGGCACCTTCAGCTCCACACCCACACAGCACTGGGTGCAAGGGGAACACCAAGCAAGGGGCTGTTGTTGGGGCTGTGTTAAAAGCCAGGTGGTTCTGACATTGTGGATGGCTAAAGCAGGTGGAGAGAGGTGGCTGTGGAAGAGCACAGACCTGGGAATTGCTGCTGCTCTCAGCAATCTAAAATTCTGCATTTCAATCCAGTGAAGGTGACTGAGGTGCTGCAGAGACAGGAGGAAGAAGCAGTGGGGACTTTTCAGGCTGCTGCCATGAATATTTGGGATCAACTTGGAGACTGTCCAAGAGAAGGAACCTCCAGGATCGTGGGGAAGAGGCAGAGAAAAGCACCTGCTCCTTCCATCGGGACCAGAGGGTGGCTGTCAGTGTGAGCTGAGCTCCAACCCCCTCCTGCAGCACTGCACACGTGGGGTCCTGTTACTGCCAGGGAGCTTAAGGCAAAGAGAAACTCCAGAGAGAAGCCAAGGAATGGAAAAGGAGGGTATTTGTCAGGTGATGCTGCCAAGGTTGTGTTGTCACTGTTCCTGAACCCACTCCCAGGGTCTGCCACGGGCACCAGTTGGTTTAGAGAGCCCCAACTCCATGTTTGCCTCGTGGAGCAAAGCCCTGCACGAGCAGTGGGATCTTTCAGCAATATTAAGAGCCCTTTTGCTGCCCTATTTCAGGTGTGTGAGTATTTTATTGCATCCCTGGGGCGCCACGTGTGTGTCACATCCACCACACTGCGCTTGCCAAAGGAGTTTCCAGGCTAAAAACATCACCAGCATCCCCCAGGCCAGAGTGTTCCACTGGGAACACACACAGGGAGCTGGGCAGGGTTCCAGCAGCCCACTGCTCCCAGCAGTGCCCAGGTGTGGTTCTGGGTTGTGCTCACGGATCACTCTCAGGTGGAAGATGCCTCCAGGGTCAGGAAAAGCAAAGGGGAACCTGCCCTGGGGATGGAACAAGCTGGAAGTGGGGCAAAAACACCCTGGAGAGTGGCCTTGGATGCTGAGTGATGGGAAGATCATACAACACCCCTGGGCAGTTTGATCCCAGGTTCTGAGTCAGAGGAGGAAACCAAGAATTTGGGGTTGTAGGAGTGGGAGTGCACAAACTCTCCAAAGGATTTACACTGGGAATTCCCCAGGGGTGCTGGTGGAGGGGAGCAGGTGAGCACAACTTGAGCACTGCATTAAAACCTACAGATGATTTGGCTCCTGGCTGCTGCTGGGTCTGTTTATCCCACAGCCTTGGCAGGCACAGGACACTTCCCAAATGTTGGGGTTGACGAAAGTTGTGGCTGGCCAGCTGCCAGATCTCGAGGCTATCAACTGGCTCCCAAACTGTGGATGCTAATTAGCACTTCCCTTCTGTAAAAATTTCTGTTGCAAAGTCTGGGGAATCAGTGTTTGTGCAGCCCCTGGCACAGCCAGACCGTGCTCACCACGGAGGTCTTGTACACCACGGCAGCACAGAAATACATTATAAAAACATTTTTCTCCTCCACAGAATCCTGATCCTCCCAGAACTGCTCTTAGGGTAAGCAAACCTCATAGTAAAGCCCAAAACAGAAGGCTCTGTACTCACAGGAGGCAGCCTAAGCTTTGCTGAGTCCTTGTTATAACATTGTTTTTCCTTGCTTCTTATCCTGGGCTCAGCTCCCTGAGAATTGCTTTGACATCTCCCTGGGCAGCAAGGAGGATGTTTATTGCAGGACCAGAGGCCAGGCATTGAAACCAAAATGAATGGGCCAAGCAGAGAGCCCCCATCGTTCATATTTCTGAGCAAGGATGCAGTGACAAATTGCCAGATGATGACGTTTGACCTGCACAAGTCATAAAAAGCTAAAATTGGTTGGGTTTTTTTAAAGCCTAGCCCTTCAACATCTTGTGCACGTGGTTCAGGCAACCTTGAAGGAAAACTGAAGAGAGACCACAACTCGGTTCAGTATTAAGTGATTTGATATAATA
Organism: Notiomystis cincta; assembly: GCA_013398075.1. Taxonomy (NCBI): domain Eukaryota; kingdom Metazoa; phylum Chordata; class Aves; order Passeriformes; family Notiomystidae; genus Notiomystis; species Notiomystis cincta. The sequence continues at coordinate 215,622 of VZRX01007097.1, forward strand.
ATTAAATAATAATAGTCTTAAGTAGACTCGTTAAAGATTAAATGTGTTTTTTTTCCCCTCACCTTCATTTCTTGTCATCACAGTGAGTGCTTTTCCTTTCAGATCTCTGCACAGGCTTTTGAACTGCATGTGAAGTGTGCTGGAATTGCTGGCGGTGATCATTTTATTTGGGGAGCAATTAATTAAATGCAACTGTTTCCCTCTGTATAGATTAAAGGAGTGCTACGAGCGATACCATCTTTGAAAGAGCAGATGTGCTATAAAAACACTGATTATTCTCCTCAGCTGAGAGGGACACAAAAGTATCGATAGGCTGGAACTGCTGATGAGAAAAATTAAGTTTGTTCTTGGGGATGAGTTTCACTGCCAGGGAGAGGAATGCTGCAGGACCAAAGTCACACTTCCCGATGGGCAGAGACAATCCAGGGGCCTGCAGAAGGGTCCCTGCTGCCCCAGGGGTTTGACAAGAGCCAAGGATGGTGGCAGGGGATGAGGCAGAGCTGGCAGAGCCTCCCAAGGCACACTGAGCATCCTGTGAGCCCAGGGAAGCTCTGCAGAGAGCTGGGGGAGCGGGGACTGCAGAGCTCAGGGAGAGCTGGGGCAGCCTGTGCCCCCCTGTCACTCCAGCTTGGGGCTGGGGGACAATGCCCACGTCCCCCGTGGTGGTGCTTCTGCAGGTTGCCCACCTGCTGGAAGGTTTCTAGGATTCAGGGGGTTTATTCCAGCTCTGAGGGGTCACCACTGCCCCAGAATTAAGGGAATCTTGTGAATCAGCACTGCTGAAGATCACTCCTCTGGGAAAAGCTGTGCTTGAGGACTCCAAGCTGAGGGTGTGCTGGAATGGGCATGGATTTGGGAAGAGGAGAGACATTCCCTCTGCAGGGGAGGGGCCTTAATGAACCCAAAACCATCTAAACCCCCCTGAAAAACAGCACGGAGCAAACTCCTGGCACCTACAAAACGCCCTGGGGGCCGTGTGGGATCAAACAGGGGGTGCTGTGGGGTTTGCCTTGGCTTCTCCCTGCACTGGGGATGGGGAGGGGGATTCTGTTCCTGTGCCAGCACTGGGGGTGAAGCTCTCTTGTCCAAAGCAGCGTTCCCTGGCTTCGTGGTGGGTGACCCCACTCTGTTTGGGGGTGATCCCAGTATAGAGGGGGGATCCCACTCTGTTGGGGGGTGATCCGGCTAGAGAGGGTGACCCCGCTCTATTTGAGGGGTGATCCAGCTAGAGAGGGTGACCCCACTCTGTTGGGGGGTGATCCAGCTAGAGAGGGTGACCCCGCTCTATTTGAGGGGTGATCCG
>VZRX01007097.1:217560-236881 GCA_013398075.1 Notiomystis cincta
CGGGGGAACCGGCTGCGAATCCCGAATCCCGCATCCCGGGGGATGCCGCAAGGAGGGCAGCAGGCAGAGGATTGCCCCGGCTGCCGGGAGTGGGGCTGGGAAGGGGGTTGGAGGGGGAGACGGGGTGAGTGGGGACATGGAGAACTGCACGGCATCTGCTCCCCCACAGCCTGCCCAGAGGGACCGGGCAAGTCCCGCCAGCTTAGACCAGCTGGAAAATCCTGGGGTGCTCCAGGCTTGGTTTTCCCTCATCCTACAGCATCTTCAGCTCCAAAGCCTGTGAGGGATGGCATGAAAGCACCTCTCAGGGATGGGGGGGGAAAGCTGCCCCCATCCCGTGCCTTCCCTGGGTGTGTGGGTCGTGTCCTTCTCTGCCCCAGGGACACCTCGGTCCCCTTTGCACGCTCAGTGTGGGACTGGACCCGGCCCCTCTCCGTTGTCGTTGTCTGGGCATCTCACCTGGAGCCATGTGATTTGTTTTGTTCCCATCTCACATGCTGGCCTCAGAGGACATCAGAGTCCCCCTCTTTGTCCCAATGAGTTTGGAGGACACCCAGTCCTGGCTTAGGTAGCAAACCATCCCATTAGCTCACACTCAGCAAAGCAGTGGTGATGGAGAGGGATCCGGAATGCGAGGAGGGTGATGGCACAGTCACCTGTGGGTTGTTTTTGTCACTCTGAATCCAGCAGCCATCAAGGTCTGTGCTCTCAGAGCCACATGGATGTTGTTCAGCACATTAAAGGTAGCCTGAGGGCTCAGGGGGGCTGTGGGAGGGAGAGAGAAATCCCCCAAGGGAAGATGGCTTTTCATTTCCCCATATCGACCGCTTTCAGACTGGATTATTTATATTTGACAGATCACCAAACTTGGGAGGTAGTGGGGGTGTGCTCATACTCATTAAGGTAGACAGTTTTCTGGCAGAATAAATTAAAGGTAAGAGAAGACGGCACTTGGAGGTTCAACAGATTGTCTTCCAGCCTGAAACGAGCAGCGAAATCAGCATAAAACCTAGATGGGAAAACTCTGCCCTTCAGTCTGTCATGATGCATGGCTGTCATTTTAGGGAACCTGGCGGGTTATCCCAGTTTTTAGAGTGCAGATGGTGCTCCTGGGTGACTCCATTTGAGCAAAAGTACCCAGTAGGATGGGATTTTTAGTCATTGCATCTTGTCTTCGCTGAGGAAGCATCTAAATTATAGTGAGGGAAAGTAGTTGGCATGAACTGTGCATGAAGTGAGTTCCTGAACTATACCACACCTGTACTTGAGGCTCTCACCCCGTTGCAATGGCTTGTGAATAACTGGAGGTTGTTTGCAGTCTCTGTGGTTGATTTTCTTCTTGCAGAAAGGTGCATTAGGGGCTGTCAGTTGGTGAAAAAAGAGATTTTAAACACCTTAAAGACCGTGCTGCTGTAATTAGAAGTGTAACCTCCTTCCTCTATGTGTCAGGATTTCTGTGCAGAACGATGACAGGACCTCTTAAGGAATGGTGCTGGTGCTCAGGAGAGATAAAGAACTTCAACAAAATCCCCTGCAAAGCGACTGATGTTGATTTATCACCCCGCAGTACATTGGTTCTCGTTCAGAGAGGATGTGGGGATTTGAGGGCAAGGAATGGAACAGCATCTGTTCCTTTCTGGTTTAGGCACAGATTATAGACACAGGCAGCTCTGAAATACCTGTGCCTACCTGGGCTCAACGAGCTGCAGAACATCACCAGTGCTGCGGTTCCTGGCTGTGTCCTCGCCGCGTCCATCACGGTTTTCCAGCACAGCCTGGGAGATGGGTCTGGCTGTCACATCCCCTGAGCCTCCTCCATCAAACCTGTGGCAGTCCCTAAACCCTGGTGGAGGTGACACGAGGGTCAAGCCTGAAAGTTTGGTCTCAGGGGCTTTGCTGTCTGAGGAGAACCTGTTCAGCAGTGGGCAAGGGACAGAGTCACTGCCCGTGCTTTATTGGCCTGAGCCTTCCTAAATGTTTCCCACTCTGAAGCTGAAGGACACCCCTGACCCTACAGCCATTCCTGAGCACCCCTTTAGGATCTTTAAAAGTTTTGCTGGGTGCCAGATTCGAAGAGATGAAGGAACTTAATTCCCTCAGGCATTCATGTGCAGCCCAGAGCTTCGCTGCAGCCTGGCAGAGCCTGTGCCACCGACCTTTGGGATGTCAGGATGTGTCCTCAGTGCCCTGCATGTGGGGCAAGGAGGGGTTTGGCAGCTGGCTGAGCTCCAAGGGATTTTCCTGACTCAGACTTTTCCCTCTGGCTGGTGGAAGAGGCAGGGATGGCTGGGTCCCTCCTCACTCAGCCTGTCGTGGTACCTGTCTGTGGTGTTGTCATGGATATGGATAAGGACATGGCCAGGGAAGGTGCTGCATGCTGGCAGGGCTCCCACAGCCTCGGCTGGTGATGCAGCTTGTGACATTGAAGAGGTGCAGGGAAGGGATGGAGCAGTGGTGGCAGCTGTTGGGGTTGAGCTTGCAGCTCGTTCCTGTCTAATCTGCATTTCCTCCCAGGTCACAGTGTGTTATCTCCTTCTCTCCTGGTGATCCCTTACAGTAGGATTGGTTCCCCCTTGGCCTGGGCAAACAGCCTTTATCCCAGCAGGGCAGATGGGCAGAGGGATGACAGGTGGGTGATGGACTCTGACCCTCTCCAGACCTTTCGGCCACGTTCAGCTCCCAGCCAGGACCAGCCCAGGCAAGACTGGGACCTCAGGAACCTGCGAGAGCAGCCCTGGGCAGAGGGCAGCTGGAAAGGTTGGGGAACAAAATTAAAGGTCAGAATAACGTTTGGAAATATCCCTGGGCCTCTTTGTCCCTGGAAAGGTTAATAACAGCTGGGACCCCTTACTGGCAGTGCAGGGCAGCAGCGGGAGGAGCAGGCTCCATGGAGAAGTGGTTCTCAAGGTCTCAGAGGCAGCACTGAGGGGGGAGAAGGACTTGATTTAAGCCAGAACCACAACGATGATGATTTTTCCCCATCCTACGTGTCCAAGAGCACAGATTTCTGTCTGGAGCTGAGGGTCAGCAGGGACAGTGTTGGGCGGCAGCTGCTCCCTCATCTCCCCTCGGCAGGACAAGCAGTGGAGACAGGACATGAGCCAGGGGCTGGTGAGTTCTGCTGCCCTCTCACTTCAGGCAGAGCTCTCTCCTGCCCATTGAGCAATCACCTGTGATGGCTCAGAGCTGACATTTCACTCCACTCCAAATAATGGCCCAAGAGGAGCTGGGGCATCACCGGGGCAGCTCAGCCCCTGCTCCATCTCCAGTGCTTCTCCCCATCTCCCTCCACAGCCCCCCAGCGTGGATGCTGTGAGTGTGCTGAGCTCCTCTGGACAGCAGCACTGATGTTTTCCTGAGCTGGAAGCTGGAAAACACGTGCCATCATCCACCTGTCCATGAGCTGAAGGAGGGAGGGATGCAGCTCCTACACGGGGCTGAGTGCAAGGTACACGCGGCTCTGCTGCCCTGGGAAATAACTCTCTGCTCCACAGCTTTTATCAAGGAGATGGAAACTTGTCATATTCTTTTTGCAACAATATCTGACATTATCCAAGCAATTTGCCTTTGGTGTGTTTCCAGAAATAGTTAGGCCTACGGTAGGCAGGGGTGACATCTGGATGCATTACTGTTGAGTTCAGAAACATTCAGTAAACAAGACAGGATCTATTGTTTAAAGGTTATTTCAGAAGGCTCCCAGCGACTTATCTGGCCGTGCACTGGTGAAAGCTTTAATGGCACTGTGGTAATTGCCTTTTCTGAGGGATATTTTAGAGGGAAGTTACCAAAAACCCCAAAAGGAAGGCTCAGCCTGTCCTTGCCAGGTGAGAGACCTGATCCAACCTGAAAATGCAAGGGGTTTTGCTCTTTACTTCAGCGCTGGTGGGATCAATCCTGGGAAATGTGTGCCTGGCTGTAGGAAGGGCAGGCTGGGGGGGCTCACCAGCAGTTCAACAATAAAAAAAGGTCTCAGATCAGCATAATAAGGCAGCAGGGTTCACACCAGCGGGGAGGGCGAGAGAAAGAGCCCTCCCCGCGGCACGGAGGAGAAAATAAACGTCATTTGAGGAGAAAATAAACGTCATTAGCCGCGATAAAGCAGGCGGCTGTGAGCACCTGAGAGAGGGCGGGAGGCTCTGCGGGGAGAGGGGGCTGGCGGGCGCTGCCCCGCTCGGCTCCGAGGGCTCGGCGGGGCCGCAGCGGAGCCGCTCGCCGCCCACCCCTCTGTTCCGCGCATCCCGCAGCGCCGAACAACCTCTCCGGTGAAAAGCAGGGAAGGAGGGCAAGCGAGTGCCTGGCAGAAGCCAAGTGCCAGCCGTCCTCCCCTGCTCGCCCAGGTGCCAGGGGTGATGCTCAGGTGGAGCAAGGGAAGAGCTGTGGCTCTGCTGTCACATCCACGCGTGCTCCTGGCAGGAGCCGCTGCTGGCTGCTCTCCTCGGGCCCAGGGCAGGCAGAATGAATGCTCACTGATAATTTCCTGCCCCTCACAGAGGAAATCGTGTCGTGGGCTCGCACATCTTCCTTGTTTTTTTCTCCGAGGGGCAGTGGGGGTGAGCGAGTTCCAGGGATGCCGGTGGAGCCCGGCAGAGGGCTGTGCCTGCAGCAGGACCGTCCTGTCCTGCTGACTCCAGCTCTCCTGTGCCTCACCTGGTGCTGCTGTGAGGCTGTGCCACTGCTGCGGGGTGCCAGTGCTGGGGGACAGCTGGTGGGAGCCGCTTGGAGCTGCTCAGATCCCACACACCCCGCCTGCTGCCCATCCCTGCCTTTTCCCTTCGGCTCACCCACTCCTGCTCCAGCCCTGCCCTCCTGCTCCAGCCTCATCTTCCTTCCTTTCCAAGAAAACAATCACAAAATCCTTAGCTGGTGAGATAACCATCGGAAACTGCCTGAAAAACAGGCTTTGGTGAAAAAGCAGGGGGTTTTTCCCTTTAAATTGCAACTGAAGTCCAGCTTAGGCTCTCCCGAGGCTGAGCTGGCTGGCCTCTCCTGGGGAGGGGATAAAGGAGATGATCTTGCTCAGCAGGGGACGGAGCCCTGGGCAGCTCCAGCTTTAGGTCTGGCTCTGAGGCCACGCCGAGGCTTTGCTCTAGGTACGAGTTCATCGCAGGCTCAGAGCTGCAGAAGCTCATAAGCTCATTATGTTGGGGGAGTTGCAAGTGGTGAGCAGGCCACACAGCTGGGATTTCCTTCCTTTCTTAGCAAATCAGCAGGAAAAGTCCTGCCTGGTTTCATTTTTTTTCCTGAGCAGAGCTGTCCCTTGTTCCAGGGCTGGACCACGATGGACATGAGTGGCCTCTTGTAGCACTGCCAGCTCCTCTCTTTGCTCACAGAGTGTTTGGGATTAAAGGGGGAAACCCATCAGTATAAATGCCAGAAAAGTGGCTGCCAGGGGAAAATACCCTGGCAGAGTGGCTGCTTTGAAACACTCTGGGGATCACCTCAGCCTTGTGGTGGATTCCTCGTCTCCCCAGCCTCTCCCCAGCTCGGGTCACTTCAGCTGAACGGGATCAAAATGCCTTGAGGTTCAAAGATTCAGAGATCAGAGCAGAGGGATGTCGTGGATTCTGTGTAAAAGCTGACAGGGAGGCTCCATGGAGGCTGGAATTTGCTGAGATGCTGCGGGAGCGTGCCGGGAGCGAGGGGGATTTCACAGGGAAGCGCCAGACGAATCCCCGGAGCGGCTGCAAAAATCACAGCTCTGCTGAAGCATCCCTCACAGGCACGGCTTCCTGCGAGAAAAATAACTTACCTAGACATAGCCTTGCTCATTTCTCTTCCAGATATTCCACCTTCGCTCCTCTGGGGTGTTGGGGTTTTTTTTCCCCGGGAAATGCCGTGGTATTTTCCGAGGTGACCGGCAGGGACAGTGCAGCCCCGGCACAGAGCTCCTGTTTGGAAACCCGCGTCTGCTTCCCGATTTAGGCAGAGGGTGTTGCTCGGGCTTTGCCAGCCGGATTCCCTGCGCTCTCGGTGTGGATTTGGGTTTAGATCCATCATGGATCTTCCCGCCTGAGCTTTGGCAAACCATTAACTGTCTCCTTTACCTGCTGCCTGCCCTACAGCGAGGTGCCAGCGTGTGCAGGGAGGCTCTCCCTGACGGTGAGTTCCTGCATCATCCCTGCAGGCAGCGATGCTCCTCCCGCTTTCCCACCCAGAACAACGGCGTGCACGGTGCCACTCTTTACTTAACACAACGCACAGGAGTTGCAGAGGAAAACAGGAGGCATTTTGTGGCAATTCCAGCTGTTTCCTGGGGAGGGGATACAGCTGGAGGTGTCCCAGCTGTGGGAGGTGCACGGCCTCGCTGTTGGGGCTCTCTCCCCATCTTCTCCAGCAGTGGCAGCAGGGATTTACAGGGATGCAGGCTCTCCTGGAAGGGAAAGGAGGTGTCTCGGTCTGATTGGTGTTGCCTGCTGGGAAGCATAGCCCTGGAAAGATTAGGGATGGGATCTGGGGAAAAATAGTTCTGCTGAGAGAGTGGGAGTGGAGCTGGGAGGGGAAGGATAACGAGTGCTGATTTGCGTTTGTTGTTAGGAAAATTTAGTGGGTTTATTGTTACGTTACACAAAGGAGCAACTGGGGTGATAATTCAGATTTATGGTTGTGCCATGGGCTCCTGTGTGACTTTCTCCTTGTGCAAACAGCCACGGGCACGAAGCTGCCACTGCCTGTGGCTGCAGCCCTGCCAGGAGAGCAGAGCCAGCCCCCCTTCCACATCCAAACGCATTAAAGTGCTTGAGAGGTGTTTCTCAAAGCCCTCCAGGTGAGGTCTCAGCTGTCACCAAAGCCATTTGCCTGCTGACAGAGTTAAGGTGCACCCAGAGCAGGGAATGTGCTCCTGGCTGGGGTTGGATGTGGTGACCTTTAAGGTCCCTTCCCACCCAAACCATTCTGGGATTCCAGGGCAGCACTGGGCTCACTGGGCTCGGGCAGGAGCTCCCAGGACTCTCCTCTCTGCAGGGCAGACCTGGTGGGCTCCAGGTGGCCCAGAGAAGCTGTGGCTGCCCCATCCCTGGAAGTGTCCAAGGCTGGGATAATGAAAGGTGTCGCTGCTCATGGAATGGGGTAGTCTGAGATGGGTTTTAAGGTCCCTGCCAGCCCAAACCAGTCTGGGATTTTGGCATTCTGTGATCCCCTGTGGCCACACTGGATGTGACAGCTCATGGGCAGACCCAGCCTTGAGATAAAGACAAGCACAGTGAATATTGGACAGTTCCAGATGATTTTTTTCTGAGTTGCAACACTTCAGCTTTGCTGTTTTCTGGAGAGTTATTCCTGATTCTCACAGAAGCTCGTGGGAGCAGATTCAGCCCACAGAAAGTGGAGTTTTCTTAGTTGCACCTATTTCCCCTTGTGTTTCTGGCATCACATCTTTGTTTATGTTGTATTTTCAAAGGAAACAATGCAGGTTACAGGAAACACAAAACAGTGGTGCTGGTTCATGAGAAAACAAGCACTGATCTTACCTGGTTTCTGGAGACCTTTACAATATTAAATGTTCAAATTGGCAGGCAAAGGGTTGGTCTTTAAAGCAGTGTCTGACTTGATTGGTAGTAAATATAAAGTGTGAAGATTGCTGGGCTGTGGCAGAACTGTTGACTGCAGAGGATTTAGAGTTGCTCAGCCCCAGGGATGCATCACCCTGGCACACGCTGCTGCTGCAGTTTTACTTGAAAAGAGAAGATTCCCAGAAATTAACACAGGTTTGCCAGGACCTGGAATGAGAAGGGCTTGGTTTGATTGGGCTGTTAACATTGCCTTGTAACCTGAATATCACAGGCTTGTGCAATCCCATGATAATCCCAATTAAACCGACCAGCAGCAGCACTGAAGCATCCTGGGCTCCCAGCAGAAATTCCTGAGCTGCCATTCTCTCCTCTGTCAGGCCCAGGAACAAGTGGCAGCCAGGTTGGAGGGTGATTTTTAATAACCAGACCTGTGGTTTGGGACAGCAGTGAATGAATTCCTGATTCCCAGAGGAGATTTCTGCTCTGGGGAACTCTCCAAAGGGGCATCTCCAGCAGGAACAGCTCCATCACACTCTTTGAGGGGCTCTTCTGTGCCAAGGGGCACTGCCAGGCACTGGGCAGGGAAGATGCTCACATTTTTACAGGTCTGGGGTTTTCAAGGCACAAACTTCAGCTCTCTGTCTGGTTTGCTTTGAGGCAGGAGGGTAATGAAGGGCTCTGTGGGGGAGGTGGTGCCTGGAGAGCCCAGAAAATCAGTGGAGGTTTTGCTGCTTCAGTTCTGGGCTCCCAGTCCATCCCAGTTCAGGTCAGAAAACCAGCAAAGTTTCACTGATCTGGCTCCCAGACCAGCACATTAACTCTGCTACTGAACAGCAGAACCTTCCTGCTTCCCGAGGAGCTCGAGCAGACGTGTTCAGGAGAAGTGAACTCACCCTGCTGGGGAAGGAAGCTGAAATCCAGCTGGGATTTGGAGGTGCTGTGGGAGCCTCCTCCTGCTTTCCAGGATGGATGGAGGCATTTCTGGGGGCTCATCCCTGGGGGTTCAGGGCCCTGACCCCCCCCAGGGCTGCTTGAGAATGGCTCAGGGGGGGATTCAGAGCACTGATCTGAGGCTTGGCTGTCTAAGAGAAGAGCCCTGGCATTTTCTGGTCCTTTCAGGTGCTGCCAGTTTAAAGGGTTTTTTTTCATTTAAGCAAGAAGGGGAGGAGCTGCATCTTGCTCAGGAAGTGCCAGCACTGAGCAGAAGCTTCTGACCACATCCACCCTTCTCCCCTCACCTGCCTCAGTTTCCCACGTTTGGTGCTGGGCAGGGAGGTGGCAGATGAGGACCAGGAGCTGCCTCGCCCTCGGGGCCCCTCCAGGAGTCATTTCAAAGGCAGGGCTGGTGTCGTCCCCCTGCTGACGAGAGGCAAGAAGATCCCTCACACGTGTTCTGCTTTTGGAAAGGTGCTGTCCCTGAGAACAGTCGATATTTCAAACATTTGATCCTGGCAGTTCCCAGCCCACGTGGGCTCGAGCAGAGCAATCTGTGTGAAGGTTTTTCTGTTTCTTTATTCTCCTAATGAGGGTTTTCAGCTGAGCTCTGTGAATTTCTTTATCTTTTTCACTTTATGATTTTGTTGTGGGGTTGTTGTTTTGGTTTTTGTTTTTTTTTTGGTTTTTTTTTTTCTCTGAGTTAAATCTTTCCCTCTCTCATCTCCCAGGAAAAGCTGTAACAAAATTAAGGTGAGGAAAAAAGGCAACATTTACTGGAACTGGTTCATGGTGAATTGCCAAGAATCTGAAAATTACCCTCTCAGACGGTCTGTATTAATTCCCTGATGCAGCAATGATAAATCCTTATTAAAGAGGATAACATAAGGAGATTTTACTGCCTATGGAAAAACTCCAGGGGGCAAACAATGAGGAATCCCATCTCCCTCTTGTTCCTGGAATCCTGGAACTTCCAATCCCTGGAAGTGTCCAAGGAGAGGCTTGGAGCAACCTGGGATAGTGAGAGGTGTTCCCCCATGGGAAGGGATGGAATGAGGCGAACTTCAGGGCGTCTCCAGCCCAAACCAGTCTGGAATTCTGTGGTTCCGTGGTCTCTTTGCTCGTGTGGCAGCGCTGGGGGGTGACATCACCTTGAACAAAGGACGGGAAGCCAGGTGAGTGCCCTGTCCCAGGTGCTAAAGCAGCAGCCCTAAAGCTCTGCCCATTCCCTGCTTGCAGCAGCTCCCTGAGGCCCAGCCCTGGCAGCACTGGGCAGACAGGGGTTTAAATGCAGCAGTTTGGGCCTCAAGCAGGTGAAGGTGCATCTCACTCACCCACTGATGGGGGGAGATGAGCAGCTCCTTCCCTCCCCACCAGCCCATGCTCTGCCCCCACCGCTGCCAAAGCCCAGTCCTTTACATTTGTGTGTTATTTCCAGGATCCCCGAGCTCCCTCTCTCTTCTCCTGTTCTTTATTCATGCACCACTCTGCCGTGCTGGGCAGGAGTGGGAAAAAACCACTCTGCCTGTGCCTCATTACACGGCCAGAGCCGGAGCCTTCTCCAGAGCGATGTAAAGCTGTAGCTATGGAAACTCCCAACCCTTTTTTCTGGGGTTTTTTTTTGGTTTTTTGAGAGCAGCAACGTGTATCTCTTTGGAGATCCCAGGCAGGGCTGCCTGCAGCACCCAGGGAGTCCCCCCGTGTCACAGCTGGAAGCAAATCTGTGTTCCCAGGGCAGAGGAGGGGGACTGAGGGAGTTAAAAGTGGGGTTCATGGAAAGCCAGAGCCCAGGGCAGCTCAGGGATGCTGGGGGACAGTGTGATGGAGATGTCACCAGATTCTGGACACCCACCCACGGCTGGGAGGGGTGGGCAGGAGAGAGGGGTGCTGCTCCATGTGTTGGTGGCTGGTGGAGGGTGTCCCTGGAGCTCTCAGGCTGCTGCACTGAATTTTAGGAGAGCTCCCTGCTGCCTCCAGCCCAGCCTGGAGCCGCATCCCGAGCGAAGGAAGGCACGGTGTGCAGCTCCCAAAGCCTTTAATCTGCCGGGGATCTTCCCATCCCAGGAGCAGTGTTCACACCCCTTGGAAATGCAGAGCTGCTGGATTTACTGCCTGCAGGCAGCGCACTCTGAGCCTGCCCTTCCTCCCCAGCCCGGATCGATGGCTCAGCAGCAGCTCGGGATCGATGGCTCCTTCCCCTCCCGGGACATCCCTGGGGTCACCGGGGCAGGAGAGGGGCTCATCCTTCCCAGCACCGGTGCAGGGGGTGGCAGGAGCACGGAGCTGCTCCCAGCTCGCTGCTCACCCAGTGCCTGGCCACGTGGAAGCCACCAAATCTGGAACTGGGCTGGAATTTGATGGATTTCAGGCAATCTGGCTTCAAAATCAGAGCTGTGACGAAGTGTAACTCCTTGTTCCCAGGATGGCTGGGGTGGGAATGCTGAGCCCATCCCAGCTGCTGTGCTGATGCCCCCGGGCGCAGGAGGCAGCTGGGAGCTCACCCGCTGACTCTGTGTGAATGTTTTCCCATCCTCATGCCCCAGCAGTCCTGTCTGAGCCTCAAAACCCCCTTCTCAGGCATTTCCTGGGAGATGGGACAGCAGGAATGTTGGTGTGAGCTATCAGTGCCAGGCAGCAGCTCCCACAGAGCTCTTGGAGCTGCAGCTTCTGGTGTTCAGCGTGAGGAGCTTTCAAAATCCATATGAATGGAGCAATTCTGAGAAGAGTTGCTCTTTCAGAAGAACAAATTCCTTTTTCCCCACCTTTGGTGCATTGGTTCAGCAGCATTTTCTGACAATGAAGGCTTTTTGATCTCTCTGACTGTGCCTTTCCAGGGCACTGCAGAGAGCTCTCCTGGGAGATGGTGGTGAAGTGAGCACTGCCTGTTTGGTGAATGCAGGAGGAAAAGGTCCTAACCAGGAGTGAGATTTACAGCTGGCTCTCAATGAACTAATCCAAGCTTTTCAGGTTGGCCAAGGAACATTCCCAGCCTGCAGAAGTGAGTGAGAGAAGACCCTGGGCTGGGCAGTGGGTGCTGCCCACTCCCGACCTTTTCCCCACTCAGCAGTGATTGCAGCAGCTTATCTCCAGCTGCTAATTCCCAGACCTGCTCTCTCTAATGTTTAATATCTCAAGCTGCCTAAGCCATAACTCAAGAGGTGATTAAATGATGCAGGGTGGAAAGACAGCACATCTTTCTTTTATCTTTTTCTTTTTTTTTTTTTTTTTTTTTTTTTTGAAGGAGTTTAGCCTGCTTGTGTGTGTTTGGGATTATGGCCTGCTTCCCAGCTGACAGATGGAAATAATTCCTGGTGTTTAAGCAGAGTGGGATTGTTTGGGTAGTGAAAGGTGGGACTGGGGAGGGTAAAACCCTCTGGAGTGGTTTGGAGTTCTGAAATCAAGGCAGAGCCTGGCTGGTTGTGAGCTCCCACTGGGGCAGCTCAGACAGGGCAGGGGCGAATCCATCACTTCTGCACCAGTTCCTTGGGCCTGGTTTTTGGATTTACCTGTCCTGGACTGATGGCAGTGTAGGGTTGGTGTGCAGGGTGCACTGGTGGGCAGCTCACTGGCATCCCTGTCAGTGTCACCAGCACCCCTCTCGATGTCACCAGCACCCCTCTCGATGTCACCAACAGCCCTGCAGACACTTTCAGGATGTGGCCTTTCATTTCCACAGAGCAGGCTGAGCACTTCATCGATGCTGAAGTGCCCACAGTCACCTCCCCCAGGCCCTTTGGAATGAGGGCAGCAGCACCTTCAGGATGGCCCTGAAGGGGACATTCCCAAGGGCAGCATCCAGGTGATTCAGCGATTCCCCCTCCCCTCCCCAGCAGCACGGCCTCTCCGTGGAGCATGTGCTCATTGAAATTCCTGCCTGGCATTGTGCTTAGTAAGCCTTAATGCCACTTTGATGAGCTGTGCAAATATTGTTTCTGTGAGGCGTGATTTGCTTGTGCTAAATGCCATTAGTGCCTCATTACTGCAGAGCTCACATCCCCTGCTGCCAGCATGGGCAACCCCTGGATCCAAGGAAACCTTCTTAAGTGTGCTGGAAACTCAGACTAAGAGCTAATCTGATTCTCCCAGGAACTTCTACTTTTTTTAATCTTCAGGAAAGCCCACAACTGGAAGTGGTTGTTGCTGTAGGATGGATCTCTGGGATAGCCTGAGCCTCCTCTGCTGGGTTTTGTTGTCAGTGAGCTGCTGACACACAGGAATCCAGCCTGGCAGATTGGAGGGGGTCACACCTGATGATATTTAAAGGTCCCTTTGACCCAAAATAGGTTCTGTGACAGGGACACCTGCAGGGATGCATGTCCTTGGTATTTGGAAAAAGCTTATACAACAAGGAGTTGTTGGGCTGACACAGAATATTTAACAAAACACTTTTCATTGTAAAATTTGGGGGTTAATTCTCTGTAGTACCAGTTTTTATCTGTGGTTATATTGAATTATAATAGGAGCAGACAGAAGGAGCAGCTCACCCATGACCCATTTCCCACCTCAGCACTGCTCTGGGAGCACTGGAGGAGCTTTCCTGCCTGCAAAGAGCTGAGCTGAGAATGGGCAGAAAGGAGAGGAACGGTCCCTGGTCCCCCCAGCCCTCTGGAGGAGTTTATTGTGGGTTATGATTGATGCAGACACGGGGGACACATCCCCAAACCAGCCCAGTGCTCCTCTGTTTGACCCTGAGGTACCTCTGGCCCTGGCTCTCCCTGCCAGGGCACTACAGCCTCTCCTGACCACGGTGTTGTCCTGCCCTCAGCCACTCCCAGGTGCCCCCTGAGCCCTGCCCGGGCCTGGAGGGGCCTGGGATCCTGCTCTGCAGAGCTGAGCACCTCCCCAGCACTGTCCTGTCTGATAAATAATTGGTCAGCTCCAAGCTGCCTTTGCAATGTGCTGTTTCTGCTCTGGACATCGGTGGGAGCTGAAGCATCAGGGGCTGTCCCAGCTGCAGGAGGGCTGGGGGTGTTGGTGGGGGACAGTCAGAGGAGTCTGAGCTGTGGGGTACCCCTGTAGCAGTGACAGTGACCTCTGCAGTTGGCTTTAAGCCAAGTAAAGGCTCTAAAGCCACCAGAAGGGGACAGGGAGATGTGGAATGTTTTTGTTCTCTGCTCAGTTTGCTGTTCAAAGCCCATGACAGTGTTACAGGCATCTCCCAGCTGGTGGAGCCCTCTCTGATGTGCCACAGGCTCACAAAATTCCTTCTTATTCCAGGCACTACCAGGACTGGCACCTCTCAGAGCAGGGAAAGCCCCTCCTGAGTGCAGGAGCTGCTCTGCCAAGGGCAGTGTCTGAGCAGAGATGGGGTGAGCATGTCCTGGAGGGTGCAGTTGGGACGGTGGGGCTGCTGGGGTCCCTGAGCCATCTCCAGCACCCAGGAGCACCCATCTGCTGTGGGTGAGCCTGGGAATTCGTGAGTAGCACTCTCCCAGCAGGGCACAGCAGAGAGCCAAGTGCCCTCTGCTCATAAAATATTCAAAACCCCTTGGAGCACGGAGTGCCTGGAGATGGGGGAGCTCCCATGGGGACAGCACTTGTGCTGGGATGGGGAAGCATGGAGTGATGAGCTGCGTCTCCTTGTGCTGAGGAGTGGCCTTGTCAGAGCCAGGGGTCTGCAGTGACCCAGCCCTTCCCCAGCCCAGCCCAGCTCTTTAAATCCCTGCACGCAGCGCCAGCCCCCAGGCCAGGAACGCTGCCTCAGGAGGGGACGTGGAGCACACGGGGGTGATGCAGGCCCTCTGCTGGAAGTGTTTTTCCTCTGGAAAGGCACGTTCCTGCCTGTGTTTCTGGCAGCTGCCCTGTCCGCTGGCTCCGGCGATGCAAAGCCGCCTGCTGGCACCTTGCCCGGCCGTTCCCAGAGCCCGACTCTTATTCATTGACTGGGTAGGATTACAGGAACTGGGGGAAATGCACGAGCAAGGCTGGATTTGCCACCAAACTGGTGTTGGCTCGTGGTTTATTTGCTGCTTTCCCACCTCCCAGGCCGGTGGCAGTGGCTTTCCTTCACACCGATGCTCTCTGGTGCTTGCCTGTGGGCAGAGCTGTGGCACTTAGAGGGCTCCAGGGTGGCAACAGAGCAGTGTAAGCCAGGCTTACCCTGAGCTTTACAACATCAAGGGCTTGGATCCAGTTTGCTCTGCCCTGGACAGTTTATTACACAGGGATTTCTTGTTACTTTAAGGTCGTGATTCCCAAATGCTGCCTGTACCCAACCCCAGGACAGAAAGGAGGGAGACCCAGTGACATCTTGGACAGCATCACTCATGTACTCTCCTGTTTCCCTGGCATCGTGCTGAGCTCTTTTTCTTCCATCTGATCAGCAGTGTCAGCACCAGGGTTTGTTGCACTTGGACGAGCTGGCAAGGGGCTGCACTGCCCACCCCGGGCAAGACCTGCAGAGCTCCCCTCCCTGCACCGCACAGGGTCAGACTCCTGCTGCCCCCGACACAGCTGCTCAACTCCCAGCTTCCCCACAGAACTTAAATCTTCCCAACCTCACCCTCCCCCCGCTGAGGTCTCTCCCTTGGGTCTTTGGCCCGGGGTGACCCAAGGAGCTGGTCCCCCCCGATGAGGGTCAGCCCGGGGGCTGTGCCAGGGTCACTCCCCGCTCGGAGGACGCCCACGCACGGCAGCGCTCGGTGCAGAAACAACTTGTCCAAGCGCAGAGCGGAGCCAGGGATGTGCTGGTGCAGAGCAGAGCCAAGACAGGCAGGATGGTGTTACTTCAGGACACGGGGCTGGCCTCCCCTGCTCCCTGCCAAGGCTGGGATGGGTGTTTCTCCTTTTTTTCTCCTTTCCTTTCTCCGTCTTGGCTGTTGGGAAGCGCAGGGCAGAGCTGAGCCCCGCTCCCCTGCACAGACTGTGGCCAGAGAGTGAGTTCGAGGGGCAGGGTCGAGCTTTGAGCCGAGTGTCCCTTGAGCAGGGGGTGTTTCTGCCTGTGTTTATCCCTGTGTGGGTGGGGTCTCAGCCCTGCCTGCTCCGGTGCTGTGTGGGACCGATCCTGTACCGAGTCTGGCTGTCTTGTTTGAATCTCCGGCTCCTGGAGAAGGGCAATTCCCACATTCCATGTTGAATAGAGGGCTGTGCTGCCGCTGTACGGTGGGACACAGCTCTTTGCATGTAAGACATGATCTCCTTGTGCAGGCACAGCTTCAGGGGGACCAGCATTCCCTTTCTTTAACCACTTGCCATGGCAGCACTTCCAGCTGGTGCAAAACTCTTTGGAGCGACTTTGTTGCCCTGCAGAGGAGAGTTGGGGGTGGGATGGGATAGCTGAAAAACCTCATTTATTTAATTGTCCTGCAGATTATTCTTAATACCTGCGAATCCTAGAAGCTGGCTTAACTGGAGAAACCTTGGAGCAGTCTCCTTTTCCATGCCAAGGTCTCCTTCTCCCCCAGCTTCAGCAGGCAGGGTCAGCCCAGTCCACAGGAGCCCTGCAGCCCCTGGACGTGGAGCTCGGCTTTTGGGAGCCGTGCTTAGCCGGGTATTCACTGGAGCCCTGGGATGGGCTGAGCTCAGCCCCCCAGCTGCTCGGAAGCCTTCCTCCCACGCAGCCCTCCCGAGAGGCAGAGCTGTGTGCAGGGGCCAGGCCAGCTGTGAGCAGCCTCTCCCCGCACCGGGCACCCGCGGTGGTCCGGGGGCCGTGTTCAAGATGCTGGGGGGCTGGAAAGAGGATGATTGCTCATCTCATCCCTTCTCCTCCCATTCTCTGTTGCTCAGAAGCTTCCCCAGCCCCTGGGTTGGGCTGGGAGGTCGGTGAGCTCCTCGTGGCGGTGCCCAAGGGAAGGCAGGAGCGGAGGGTGAGGCGGACCCGGCCCTCAGTGAGCAGTTCGACCTCAAAGTCCACATCCTCAGCCACGGTGGGCAAAAGCAAGCACAGGGCTAAAAACCAAACAGCTCCTGCAGGGCCAGCACGTGGGAACTGTGGAGTGGTTTTGGTTGGTAGCAGCACAACCCATCCTGTGCGCTCTGAGAAAGGAAAAATCTTGCAAAAAACCATGAAACCCCAGGGCCACCATCCCCTGTCACCCCTGGGGGCTCTGGGGACCACGCTCCTACAGCAAAGGGCTGCTGGGCTGGGGGCAAACAGCTCGTGTGCAGCTCTATCCCCCTGCTGTGGCAGGGATGGAGGATGTGCTGGGGGCTGGGTTCGGATGGGTTCAGCCATCCCCGGCAGCTGGAGGGCTCCAAACGTCGGAGGAAGGAGCCGAGCTCTCCCGGGACTGAGTCCCCCGTGCCTGCGTTCCGCAGCCCGGGCTCCCGCATACCTTCCCCGGGACCGCAGCGGCGCTGCAAAGCGCTTCCTTTTACCGGGATATTTATTGCTAAATATATGAATCTGGGAGCCTGCGGAGCGTGAAATTAGGAACAAATGTAAAGAGGAGGTCTAGACAGGAATTGTTCAGCTTATGGGCCTCCTCATGCTCTGCTTTCCTCCCCCTTTGCACGCTGGAGGGTTTAATGCTTCCAGGTATGCGGCTTTAATCAGAGAAGTATGTCTGGGGAGGGGGAAAGGGAGAAATGCAAATGGTCCGGCTCCGGAGGGAGCAGCGGCTACGATGCCACGTCTGGCTGGGCGCGGCTGGACAGGAGCCATGGAAATCGGCTCAGTGCAACCCAGGCTTGTGCCCCGGGGCTTTAATTAATGGGTGGAAAAGCCGGAGAGCCCTCCCTGGCAGAGCCCTGCCTGCCAGCTCGCATCTTGGGCCGGCGGGGAGGCGCGGATCTCCTGTGATGGGTGCAGCGCCCATCCCGAGAGCCCGCAGGGCTGAGTGCGGCCACCCCAGAGCCAGGCTCCTGTCCCAGGGATTGTCCTCCTGGGATTGCAGATTGGGGCAGCAAAGACCCACGGATGGGCATTTCCAGCTGGTACCTGGTCCGGCCAGGCACCTCCATCCCTCTTTAAACAGCAGCCAAAGTTTCTAAATCACCAAAGCATCGTTTGCAAGCCCTTCCCACGGCTGTGTTGCTCCCCCTGAACCTCCTCAGAGCGTTTTCCCCGAGGAATGAGGGCAGGATTTGGCCCGGCTCTTGCCCCGGAGAAGCCGTGGAGCCGTCGGGATAAATTCCCTTCCCTCCTGCCGAGCTGCTCAGCAGCAACATAAAACGTGACGCTGCTTTATCCATTCAGCACTCACCCAACTTTAGCAGGACATTAAGTGCCTGAAAATATGGCACGGGCTTGTTTTCTTTGGAAGCAGGGTAAATCCCTGACAGATACAGTTGCCTTTCCTCGGGTGCTGAAGTAATTTGGGGCTGGGGTGGCTGGTTTTTGGTTTAACCTGATAGCACGAGCTGGGAGCCAGCTTTGTTAAAGCACTTGTAGAGTAGGTGGTCAGGGTGTGATTTCTCTCTTAATTTATGTCTCTTCCCCTGTTCCCAGCCCAAACTAAAATGTTGCTGGAGCTGTATTTGTGCCAGCTTTAGTGCCACTGCCTCGGAGCTGCTGGCAGGTGTGAGCAGGCAGGTGCCATGTCTCCCCAGCATCCTTCCTGCGGCAAAAAGCTGTGTCTTATCCTGGGATGGAGAGGAATTCAAACCCTCCCACGAGCACTCGAGGGAAGGATGCTGAGAGCAAGACTCAAGCTGGTGTTGAAGGGCTTGTGCTGTGCATCATCTGCTTTCAGGGTGAGCCCAGCAGGGACAGGGACTTTCTGCTGCTCCCAGTGCTGTGTCAGCTCCCAAGGGGCATTCCAGGGAGAGGAGGGTGCTGGTGGTACCCCAAAATGCAAGCACGAGGGCCAAGCTGAGCCACAGCATCTCTGTGATGTCCAGTGCCCTCTGTGCCAGCCACAGCTCACCTGGGGCTGTCAGAAGCATCACCCTGGGGTGTCCCCACAGCCCCCCGACGCTGTGGCTTGGCCCTGATGGAGGATCCAGGTGCCTCGGGCACATCCCCCTCTCAGGGAGAGCAGCACCTCTCTCCCTGCAGTCGTTAAAGGCTCGCTTAGCAGCTCCAGTTATTCCAAATTAAAATACCACATTGTTTTCACGGGGAAAATGGATTATAGGCTCAGAGAAAAATGAGAACAGCTCAGAAATCCCTATTGCAAGGCGCCTTCTCCCATCTCCAAAGCTCTCTGCCGCCTGGCAGGAGCCGGGAGGGTGCCCTTGGTGCTTGGTTTTATTTCCCTCAGCTCGCCCTCCTGAGGGCAGAGCAGCCAAATGTGACCCCGGAGCTGCTTCTCGCTCAATCTCTCACCCACAGCATGAAGATTTTTTAACCCTTGCCACCTGCAAGGTGGCATTTTTGTGGGCACTCCCTGATGACTTTCCACAGGTGCCCAGGGTCTCGCCTGATTCTGCCCTTCAGAGCCCTCCTGGTTTTTACCCCACTTGGAAGAGCAGAGGGTTTGGGGCCCTCACTGCATCCCCTCACGCTGTGCACTCAATTTTGCAGGCTGTTAATGGAGAAGAGGGCGGATGACAGCCGGGACCGTGGTCATCACAGGTGGAATATTAGCGACTGTCATTTTACTTTGTANTGCAGGAGCCCCCCACCTTCTTCCTGCAGGAGCCCCCCGAGGAGCTGCACAACGGGGGCGACCGGGTGAGCTACAAGACGGTGAGCCAGGAGGATCTGGCTCTGCCGGTGTCCAACCTGCAGGCTCTCAACCCCAACCGGCTCTCGGCCATGCGGGAGGCGTTCTCCCGCAGCCGCAGCATCAGCACCGATGTGTGAGGTGCCGCCTGCGCACCCAGCCCCGAGCGTCCCCCCGAGCCTCCAGGGGGCTTTGGACAGCGGGAAGAACTGGTTGGAATTCGTGGAGGAGTTTTGAAAAGGGAGGGGGAAAAAAAAAAAAAGAAAAAAAAAAATGAAGTGAATGTATTTCTACGGTCTGGGGGTATAAAGGGGGGGGCAGAGAGGCCCCAAA
>VZRX01007097.1:237292-266108 GCA_013398075.1 Notiomystis cincta
TCAGTACTGCTGCTGCAAGAAGGATGAATCCGAGGAGGACGAGGAGGAGCCCGACTTCGCCGTGCACTCCCACATCCCTCCGCTCCACTGCAACCGCAACGTAGTGCTGACCAACGGCCCCTCCCTCTACTCCTCATCCCCCTTCGCCAAGAAACCAGCCCAGAGCCGGCCCAGCTGCCCCAGCTGCTCTCCCTACGAGCCCCCCACCTCNAAGTGAATGTATTTCTACGGTCTGGTGGTATAAAGGGGGGAGCAGAGCAGCCCCAAATGGGGAGCGCAGGGGTGCGGCTGGAAAGTGAGGTTTTCCAGCGCTGCGTTGCTTGCTTTTTCTTTTATAAAGAGGATTTTGATACTGAGCATCCTTTTGCACGGAGGCGTTGCCCCTCCTCACGGCTCAGCCGGGGGATGATGAGCGAGTGACGGGGGCTGGAAACGGCTCGGGCTGCAGGTCAGCAGCAGCTGCCGGCGGGGCCGTAGGATGCGCTCAGGTGGCCACGCACACCCCAAAATGCCCTCGAGCAAGGCAGGGCGGGCAGTGCCCCTCCCGCTGCCCCCTGTGCTGGCCCTGCAGTGGCGGGGGCGGCTGCGAGCCCCGCGCCCTGCCCAGCCCAGCCCGGTAATTCCGGCGAGAGCCACAGTCCCCTCAGGGTCAGGATGGTGGGTGGGCACACGGCCTGTCCCTGGAGCCCCCCGAGGGGCCTCGTGGACCCCCTGAAGGATCTGGGCTGGGGGTGCATTACCCGGCTATGGAAATCACACACAGCACACGTTGGGATGGAGGAATATCCCTCTGGATAATCAGCGTCCCTGCTCCAAGTAGTGCCCTACACAACTTCTGACTGAGGGCTCCGTGGCACGGGGGTCGCCGTGTGTGTGCCCACCCTCCCCTTGCATGCACATTTTTACATGAATTTGTTTGTTTGGGGTTTTTCTGAAAGTAAAAAAAGAAAAAAGACACTTATTCCCCATCCAGGAAAGTGTCAAAACACTTTTAAATTTAGGCAAAACCTCCAATTTGCGTTTTCCTTTGAGCCCCTTCCCGGGGCCGGGCAGCCTGGCTGTGGCACCAGCTCTGTCCCACGCTGGATGCAGCAGGGACAGCCCTGGCAGAGCAGCAGGCACAGAGCTGGTCCCCAGGCGTGTCCCTCTGCACCAGCTGTGCTGCAAGGGAGCCCTTGGGGTTACTCAGAGATTTAAGAGAGGAATTGCAGCACTGGAGGGACTCCTGCTCTGGTTTCTCCTGGCTGTCTCCATTCCTCCCCTCCGACCTCACCACACTCCGTGTGACAGAGCCCTCTGTTTCTCCTGGACTGGGGGTTATTCAGGTTAAAAGCATCACCTGGGGATGGCTGGCAAGGATGGACTGGCTGCACAGAGACTCTGATGGCCTCAGCTCTGTGCTCCAGGGGGATTTTCCTTCTTAAAGATGCTGGGAAGAAGCAGCCGTGGCTCCAGCCCCCCTGGGCTCACGGACAATGTTTGCAGCCCGGCTGGGTATTTTACTTAGAACCACGAGGGCTTTTAATTCCACAGGAAACCTTTTGAAGTACAAGTCAGTCTTTGCAAATGAGTATCTTCGACTTGTTGGGGGGGAGGTTCTGTTTGGGTGGGGAGGGCTGGGGTTGGTTTCGTACGTGTTTAATATTCTGAGCTCGGTCCCTGTGGTGCTGCATCCCCTCTGCTCCTCAGGGGTGCAGCCACTCAGACCCTGCTCCCATGTACAGTTCTCACTGGGGTTTGTTTCCATGCCTTGAGCCCTTCTCTTCCCGTTTTTCGTGACTCCTCCCACTGTTCCTTTCCTCCTTTTTTTCCTTGTTTCTTTCCCTTGTAGCTTGGAAATTCAGCGAACGGTTGGCTTTCACTAACCCTCACCTGGTGATCTGTTGTACAGGACTTTGGGAATCTCAGATGGGGGAGGGAAAAAGTCAAAAAAGAAAAAAAAAATAAACTACTTTGACATGGGTTTTGAGGTTTGGTTTTTTTGTGTTTTTTTTCCCTGCATCTGCAGATTTAGGGTGGTGTTTGCAATGCTCTCAGGAGCTCCCTGCTGCTCTTGCAGCAGCACTTGGGGTGCACACAGCAGTTTGGGGGATGCTAAAGAGCCTTTGGCTCAGTGTCTGGGTCACACCAGTAAAAACACAGAGCAAGAACCCCTTGGGAGCTCAGAAAGGCCCTTTTCTTACTGGCACCGTGTGAAATCTCTTTGCTCACAACCCCCTGAGGAGCTTCAGGGCTGCAGCTTCTAAAGCCACAGAAGCCCAAAGGGCCCCCAACAGTCCCAAAATCCCCCCACTGTTGGGACTTTTCCTTGCATTGCATTCCAAGGAGCTGTGATTCCCCTGACTTAAAGCTGCTCTGCTTCCCCTGGGCACCAGCAAATCCACAGCCCCAATTCCAGCGTTCCCAGCACTCCACTACAAACTGGAGAATAAAACAAAATACCACCATAAATATGACAACTTTATTAAAATATACATATGAGTACAAATTAATGATTATATGGATAAAGTTCACTGTCTGTAAACAAATATATTAAAAAAGAGCACGTCTTTTTTTGTGATATAAAGTGCAGTTATGTTTCCATATTATATACAATATGTCAGCATCGGGGGGAGAGGGGTTGTAAGGACTATGAAACTAACATTTGATTATAAGATAAAATTCTCTGAAAAAGTATACACCTACATATTACAAAAAGGGGCTTGAGTTCATTTAACAAACGAGGATCAGCTTCCCACCACGTTAATTCAGCTAACGAGAGCGTGCAGGTCTCGGGAGAAACCGGGAGAGAGGCACCAACCCCCTCTGTGAAGGGAAAACTTGCACTTCCCAGAGTTCACACCTTCCCCTCGCCAACCCCAACCTTGCACCGAGGGAGGAAACTGAAGGATGAGACCTTGGGTGTGGCTGGAGCTTGGGGGGGAAATCAAATATACACGACTTTATGTACAGCTCCGATCCCGGGGGGCTCCCGCCGTCCCTCCGCTCGGGACCAGGAGAGGAGCTCTGCTTCCGTGGGGACATCAAAACCAGGCCAAAAGCATCCTTGTCAGCAGTGTGTGGGGGTGTGGCTGAGGGGAAGGTGGGGCCCTGGCTGGGGCAGGGGCTCACTAGGAGTGGGGTGCGCGGCAGGAGCGGCAGCAGGCTTTGCTGTAGTACCAGTGGCTGCACAGGTTCACCTTGATGGCCAAGGCACAGTTGGTTCCTGCCTGGTCCTGGCAGCTGTCGTCTGGGGGAGAGAAAACACGAGGCATGGCATGGGAAAGAAAAGGAAACTAAGCAATTGTGAGCTCAGGAGTTCATTTTCCCCCCCTGCACAGCTGTGAACAGCTCAGGATGTGGTCATCCATCAACGGCATCGCCCCAGCTGTGGCTGCCAGCACCCTGACAGCCCCTGGAAAACACCATGGAACTTCTCCATAAAAATCATTGTCAGCCTGGGCAAAGGCAGGAGCAGGCTGGCCCATCCCATCACACCTGGCCTGGCTTGGGGAGTCTCATTTGGTCCCAGCCCTGAAGCTCAGTCTCTTTGCTGTAAATCAGAGCTGCCCAGGGATTGCTGGAGACACCAGGACACTGAGTTGTCCCCAAGTCAAAGGCTTCCCCTGGTAGGGATTCACAATTTCAATCCTAAAGAGGCTTATTTGAGAAAGGGAATGGGAATCCAGCAGTGTTACAGCCAGAGTTAGGAGCAAGTGAGATGCTGGAGACAGGGATGAGGCCAGAGGCTGCTTCAACACTGCTCTTTCAGTGCAATATTTTGCTTCAAACCCATGGGATTTATAATTTTATATGTTTTTTTTTCTTAAAATTCATAGGATGCATGAAACCAGGCTGCTCCCAGGGCAAGGTGGCCACGAGGCAATGCCAAGCTCCATGCCTCATGCCAGACCCCAAGGGAATGGGCAGCTGAGGGCACCCAGAGGGGCCAGAGCTGAGCCAGGAGCTGTCCCCAAATCTGTCTCCCATTTTCATGCTTTTCTCCCACACTGTCCTTATTCCCAAATCCTATTAAAGGATTAGAACTGTGTGTTTGCTAAAGATCACAGGGACTCTGAGCCAGCAGACGAGTCAGATAACGAGATAGGAACAGATCCCACAGGACACCCAAAGACCAAAAATCATTAAAATAATGGCACAGACAGAACTTCCTTGGCTCTAGCTGGAATCTTACAGAAGCAGCACCCAAATCAGCTCTGCAAAGGCCCCTTTTATCTTCAGGTCAGAGCATGATTCTTCTGAGCTCTGCCCTTAATTTATCTCCAGAAAGAGCTGGTGCACAGCCCCCCACAGCTGGGCACAGAGGGAGAGCTGTCCCCGCACATCCTGCCTGGGATGATTATCCAAATGGGGGCAGTGGAAGATAAGCTGCTGGCAGTGCTGCTTGGAGGCCTCCATGGAAAATCAAGGCCGTGGGGCAGGGGGGGCTCACCTGGGGGCTCTGTGGGGCAGGGCTGCAGGTCACAGGTCTGTTTGCCCACGGGCTTCACCAGCGGGTCACAGCCCCGCACGATGTCCTTGCCTTGGTAGCACTTCACATCCCGCATCCTCACGCCGATCCCACAGGTTTTTGTGCACTGGGGGACAGAGACAGGGGGTGAGGCAAGACCCTGCCATCCCAGGGGGCTGTGCTGAGCCACAATCTGCTCATTGGAGGGGTTAGGGCAGGAGGAGAACTCTTCTCCTGGCTGAATGTCACATCTCAGTGCCACACCGCTGTCCCCTTGCTCTGTCTTTGCTGCCAGCACCATCAGCTTCTGCCCAGGGAGAGGTGGATGTGCTCCCATTCCTTGTCACTGACATCCTCCCTCCTCCTGCTGCCCTTCACAAGGGACCCCAAACGGGCTGGCCCAGTCCAGGTGATGCTCCGTAGGACCAGGGTGGCCATGGGACCCCCAGAGCACCCCTGGAGTGGGGTTGTGGGGTCTCTGTGCATCCACTCGGGGTTTGTGGAGCCCCTGCTGGGCCCAGCACTCGCTGCCTGCTGCCCTTTGGATGCCTCTTGGAGCTGGGATGACAGCAGGGCTGCTCTGGATAATTACTGGCTGTGATGATGGTTTGCAAGACTAAACACAACGAGGCTTCTGGAGCTTGGATCAGGGAGGCTGCACCCAGGAGGGCTTGCAGGAAGCCCAGGCTTGCTGGGCTTGGCCCCTTGGCCACTGAACCCCAGCTGCCTTTCAGGTTGTGCAGGGTGATGGGGCAACCTGTGCTCTCACAGCATCCCCAAATTGTGCATCCTCAGGGCAGCCACCCCGTGGGCTCCCTGAACACCCCCAGCCACACTCCCAACAGTGGCACCAGGGAAAAAACAAAGAAAAAACCCAAAGTTACAGCTGAGCCCAAACACCCCCTCTCAGCCCTGTTCTCCCTGAGCACAGCCAGCCCCAGCTGCACCACGCCAGGGCAGGCTCTGTGCCCTGAGCCGCCAGTGCAGCAAAACCCCTCGGGGCGCTCCCTCAGGGGCCGTGTCCCGCAGAGAGCCACCCACCTCCCGGGGAATCCTGCAGGCAGCCTGACCCCTGGTGCAAGGGGAGCCTCGGGGCTCCATCCCGCTCACCTCGGACCAGGGGGTCGTGTACCACTTGAAGCAGGGCCGCTCGAAGCACGTACTCTCCTCCACGGGCTTCTTGGCCACGTCACAGTCAGCGGCGTTGCGGGTCTTGATCTTGCCATTGACGATCTCCAGGCAGAGCACGATCCTCTTCTTCACTCCCCGGCCACACGTCGTGTTGCACTGCGGGGTCACGAGCACCTGAGAGCTGCACGCCCCAGCCCGACCCGTGCGGGGGCACCGAGCCCGCGGGAGCTGCACTTACCCGCTCCCAGTCCTGCGCCAGCCAGTGCGAGGGGCAGTTCTTGTCCCCGCAGGGGTGGATGGCCAAGGGTTTGGTGTCCAGGTTGCACTGGGACTCGGGCACCACGCGCCCGTCGCTGGTTTTGCAGTACACGTGTCGGATCATCCTGCCCTGCCCGCAGCCGCCGCTGCACTGCAACCACAGCGGGCTCTCAGCGCGGGGAGGCAGCGGGCTCCAGCCCCGAGCCCCCGCAGCAGGGACACAGCGGGCTCCAGCCCCGAGCCCCCGGCAGCAGGGACACAGCGGGCTCCAGCCCCGAGCCCCCGGCAGCAGGGACACAGCGGGCTCCAGCCCCGAGCCCCCCGCAGCAGGGACACAGAGGGGTCCAGCCCCGAGCCCCGGCAGCAGGGACACAGCACCGGGGTCCAGCCCCGAGCCCCCCGCAGCCCCCACGGGGCTCGGCTGCCACCCCACACCCGCCTCCCCCAAATTTCAGAGGGATTTTTGGGGCTCGGCTGCCATCC
Source organism: Notiomystis cincta (assembly GCA_013398075.1). Lineage (NCBI taxonomy): Eukaryota > Metazoa > Chordata > Aves > Passeriformes > Notiomystidae > Notiomystis > Notiomystis cincta. The sequence continues at coordinate 243,615 of VZRX01007097.1, forward strand.
CACGCCCGCCTCCCTCCAATTTCACAGGGAGTTTTGGGGCTCGGCTTAAAACAGCCACGTGGGAGCTGTGGGAATCACAGAATGGTTTGGGTTGGGAGGGACCTTAAAGGTCATCTCATTCCAGCCCCTTGCCATGGGCAGGGACACCTTCCACTATCCCAGGCTGCTCCAAGCCCCATCCTGGACACTTCCAGGGATGGGACATTCACAATTTCTCTGTGCACCCTGTGCCAGGGCCGCAGCCCCAACACCCAGCATCTCTCAGGGCAGGCAGAAGGGGAAGCACCACGAGCAGGGAACCCCGGGGTGGCTCCCAGAGAGGCCACGGCGACCAAGGAAGTGGCTGCAAATATTCAGCCCGCAGCCGGTGCTCCCCGGCGCTTCCGCGGCCGCTCTTGCAGAGACTCTCGGTGTTTCCTAGCGCTGCTGCTGCCATGGAAACTACTTATTTTTAGCTGATGTGAATGTATCAAAACCTGGGTAAAAATAGCTTGGGATGGAGGGGGTCTCTGGAGCAGAATTGTGCAGGAAGGGAAAAAGCTGGGGGGAGGGGAAAAAAAAGAAAAAAGAGAAGAGAAAATAAGGAAGGAAGAGAAACAGGGAAAGTGAGGCAAGGAGAAAAGAGAAAAGTTAAGGGGAAGAAAGGGAAAAGAGAAAGGAGGAAAGGGAAAAATAAAAAACCCAAGGAAAATAGTTAAAAGGTTCAATTTCTGGGCACGGAGCATCAGCATTGCCAAGGAATGCTGTGCAGCAGACAGACAAGAGGATTTTGACACCCACTAAGGCCCTCGGCCAGGTCTTTCAGGGTTTAACCCCTCCTGCACCACGGGGCAGGAGCCTCGGGGAGAGCCCAGGGGGAAGCCACAGGATCCGCTGGGATGCTGGATCATCCACTGGGATGCTGGATCTCCCCCGGTGCCCGAGGGTGGCCGGTCAGGGTGACTCAGGGTGGCAGCGCTGGCAGAGGTGACAGGGGCAGAGCCAAAGCCGTGGAATGATTTGGAGGTCAGCTCCCAGCCCAGGCTGCCTGCGGGGCTGCTGGAGCCGGGACCTGCCGGACATCGTGAGCCCAACCCCAAAACCCTCCGTGCCGGGGACAAACCAGCCTGTGCTGGGGCACGACGGCCACTCGGGCGGCCACCGCGGGGTCTCACCGGTCCCCAGTCGGACACCGTCCACTGCCGGTCACACGGGGGGCCCGTGCAGTTCTTCTCGGCCAGGGGCCGGGCGCTGGCATCGCAGAGCTTCTCCTCCTCCGAGCAGCGGATGTCCCTGGTCACCACGCTCCGCTCCCCGCACCGGGCCGGGCACTGCCGGGAGCCGACGGGGCCGCAGCGTCAGCCGGGGCTCCCGGCCCCGCGGCCCCGCTGGCTTCGGGTTGGGGTTCCCCCCGTATTTTAACACGAAACTGAAAGCACACACTGGAAATGCACAAATGACTCTTCCCCAAACCCTGTTGACAGCTTAAGGTGCGGGAGGGCTGCATCCTGCCCGGGTGCTGTGCTCTCCGCCGGGTGATGCCACAGGGGGGAAACCCAAGGCTCCAGGAATGCCTGCTCAGAGCTGGGCAGTTTTAGCTGTCACTTATCGAGATCTCCCTCGCCTCTTTCCCAGGAACAGCCAGCTCCTTTCCACCTCTTTGGAGAATGTTTCCCCCCTCCCAGCCCAGCTGCACAACTGAGATTTTTATGCTGTGGATAAATTTGGCACCGTGCAGCCCAGTGACATTATTTAGAACTGGATTTGAGTTACTACAGTCTCACATACACATTACATTTGCTCCATGCATAACGTAAAGCAGGGAAAAGTGTCAACAGCACAGGGCCCAGACGCACCGTGCCGAGATGTTAATCCTCAGAGCCCTGAAATGTGCTTTTTTAAATGCCTATTTCCCCAGCCAACTTGGCACCCCACCTCTGATGGGATCCAAAGGAGATTAGCTTTGCTGCTGGCTAAGAACAATCCACTCCAGCACTGTCTCAAGCAATCTGTCCCTGACAAATGCTGGAGGAGAATACAGATTTCTGTAAAATAAACCACTCTGGTTCGCTGCGCCGGACAAAATAACGCTCCAGCACGTGCTCAGGGAGCTCCTCTCTACCAGCTGGGAAAGTCAAAACATCCTGCACCACCAGGGAATGCACCAGCCCCTCTGTCAGCTCCAGGGAAATGATGCACACCAGCTTGCAGCGGAATGGAGACATTTAAATTATGACTAAGAAGAGTTTTTGGGAGCTTCCCAGGAGGAAGAGTCATATTCCTCGTGATGCAAACCATGGGGCAGGTTGGCACCCACGGACAGCTCGGCTCAGAGCTCATCTGCTCTCGCTTAGATGAGGTCTGTGCTTGATTTGGGAAGAGGCACCCCGAGGAAGCAGCACTGGTGTGGTTGTTTCCATGAGTTTGTGTTTGTAAGGGATGCCGTGGAGCACTGTCCATGCCTGGGAAGGGATTCCAGGACACAAACCCTTTCCACAGGCTAAACAAACGAGCTGGAACAGCACTGTCCATCTCCCAGTGGCTTTGGGGACTGGCTTAAGGCACAGCCAGGAAAAGGTTTGATTCTGCATGTGGTGCAGAGGAAGTGGAGGTGAGGAAGGGAAGTTTATTATCCCGTGTGAGTTGGGATGGCATTCCCAGCACTCTGGGTTTGAAGAGGCTGCCAAGGAAGCCGTGATGGGAACATCTGAGCCATGGGCTCCTGCCCTACCTGTGGGTGCCCAAGGGCAGTGCCCTCCCATCCTAAACGGGAGCCAGGGCTTCATTTTAGAGCAAAAAATATTGACACACACCGACCCTGCTGCCGGTGCCTCCTGACAGCCCGACAGCTCCGGCCGGGCAGCAGTCGGGAGAGGGAGGGAGGCAGGGGCACGGGTGACCCTGAGCTGCCCCCGAGCTCTGCCTGGCCAGCAGGACTCACCTCGGACCACTCAGACATCTCCCACTGGGGCCCGCAGGCCGGGTTCTTGCAGACCTTGCGCTCGTCGGGCCGGGCGATGTCGGCGGACTCGCACAGGTCGCTGTACACGGAGCTGTCGAAGCCCGGCGACAGCATCTTCCAGCAGCGCACGATGCGGAACTGGTAACCCTCCCCGCAGGTCCGCGAGCACTCGCTCCAGCTGCTCGTCTCCCACCTGGCCAGGGAACAGAGGCCAGCGCCCCGCTGCAGCATCCCACGGGAAAGCCCTGCCTGGCTGCCGGCGCTGCTGCACTGGCTGAGCTCAGCTGCAGACACACAGAGCTTTTCCCAAGGGATGGGAAGTGTCAGCATATGCTGGGCTCATGGCCACGGACCCTGGCTCATGCCCGTGGCTGAAATCAGCCTGTCAGGAGGAAGGGTGGCAGGGCAGGGCCCGGCCCGGTGTCCTCGGTGACAAGTGAGCCTTTGTCACCGCGGGCTCTGCCAGCACATTTCTCCATCAGGCTTTTTGACCTCTCCTTTTTGCCTGCTCAGCTGAAGCACTGAGGGCACAGCACCCATCCCCCTGCAGATGCCAGCAGTAATGTCATGCCCCAGTGGGACACACGTTCGTGTCCCACCATCAGTCTGACTCTGCTAAACACATGTGACAGGCTGGAAGAGCCGGGATCTGCTCCAAGCACTGCCTGTCCTTGACTGTCCCCTGCCACCTCTGTCCTGACAAGACAGGAGCAGCTTGCAATCCAAGAGAAAAGACATAAAAGGTCAGGGTTTTTACAGTGTAACAACATTACAGCAATTAAGGAATGAGCTAAAAATCTGAATGGATCAGAATTCCCAGCTCCTCTGGATGTGGACAGCCCCTGGTCCCCACTGGTGCCATTGTCCAAGCAGGACAGCCCCAGCTCCAGGGCTTACACCCCATCTGGAGCTCCAAGCACAACAAGTAGCCTTAGGGAGATGTCACACATTTGGAGAAGTCACACACTTGGAGGTGTCACTTAAGTTCAGAAGGGAAATGAAACAAATGTCCTCCCCACCCAGATCACAAAAAATTAACGTTTTCTCTTAGGAAAGCATTGCCAGCCCAAGCATCCTCCTGTCTGCCCAAGTGCTGGGGAACCTGGTGGCTACCCCATTTGAGTTCCCAGTGCTGCCCAGTTGCAGTCACTGGTAAATCTCAGGGCAGCTCTTCTCCCTCACAGTGCAAGCCCCTGCAGCTGGAGCAGCACAGCCATAAGGAGGGACAGCTTTAGGATAGCCCAGTGGGAGAATCCAAGCACAGAAAGTACCCTAAGCTTGTTTTAAAGAATTACAATAAACAAGATTCCAGTCCTCGTGGTGCCCACAGGGTGGGTTCATTCCCTGCAGCAGCACCATTCACCTCCCCAGGCTTCTCTTGCCTCACTTGCAGCCTGCCCTGGCTCTCAGCCCTAACATGAGAGTGTCCAGGAGATCTTCTACTCCATGTCCTGCCTGTCCTCCTTCACAGTCACCTGAGCACCCTCCAGGAGCCATCCCTGGTGTCACTGTGTTCACACCACTCCAGGGCATGGACCCCTGGATTTACTCCTCCCTTTACTCCTCCCATAGTCTGACACCATCACAGTCATAGAACAGAATGTCCTGAGCTGGAAGGGACCCACAGGGATCATCAGGTCCAGCTCCTGGCCCTGCACAGACAGCCCAGCAATCCCACCCTGTGCCTGGGAGTGTTGTCCAAACACCCCTGGAGCTCTGGCAGCCTTGGGGCTGTGCCCATTCCCTGGGTCAGTGCCCAGCACCCTCTGGGGGAAGAACCTTTTCCTAAATCCAGCCTAACCCTCCCTGACACAGCTCCAGCAGCTCCCTTGGGTGCTGTCCCTGGTCACCAGAGAGAAGAATTGCAGATCAGTGCTGCTCCTCCATGTCCCCTTGTGAGGAACCTGTGGGGTGCAATGAGGTCTCTCTCCTCAGCCTCCTCCAGGCTGAACAAGCCAAGTGACCTCAGCTGCTCCTTGTCTGGACCCTCTACACCCTTCAGCACCTTCACAGCCTTCCTTTATCACTTTCTTCTATGGTGGCACCCAAAACTTCACACAGGACTGGAGGAGAGGCTGCTCCAGCACAGACCAGAGCAGGACAATCCCCTCCCTCTGCCAGATATGCGTCTGTCCTGTCTAGACCCTCTGAGACCTGCAAACCTCCCAGCCTCCCCACCAGCAGTGGAGTTGTCCAGAGCTGGACAGCCTGGCTCTGGACAGCCTGGCTCCGGACAGCCTGGCTCCAGCCTGTGGTCACTGTTGGGATAGAGAGGCCACATCAGAAGGAAATCTTTCCAAAGGACTTCCAGCACAAGCTCCCCTCCACACCAGCTCTTGCCCCAACACAAGCAAACCTCAGTGATGTTTGGGATGCTGAAGGGATCACAGGGCTGGGTTTGAGGCACAGTGTGCAAGCCCAGCCCCTTCACCCAGTTCTCCACACACCAGGCAGGGCAGGATGATCCTGCACTGCTCAAGGCTGGACCTGGTGGGAGCCCCAGGTGCCAGATCTGCCAGGATTTATGGAAGTTCTAACCTGGCAGCTACAGCTGAAGCACTCAGGAGGAAATTCTTGCTGAATCCCAGCATCGCTTGGGCAGAAGGGAGGAGGGATGGGAGTGCTGTGGGGCATCCCCACTGCCCCCCCACCGAATCCAACCCTCCCCTGAAGGGCAGAGGAAGCACAGAGACTGCAGGAGAGCCCTGTGCAGGCTGTACCTTGGCTGGCACTCTCTCCCAGCACAGAACTCGTGGATGGGCTCGGGCCGGGTCATGGCATCACAGTAGGTGTCGTCCACTTCGATCCCGTCGTAGCGAACACACATGGCGTATGTGGACATCACTCCTGGGCCAGAGAGAGCACACACACACAGCAGGAGGCCCGGTCAGTTGGGCATCCCAGCTCTTTTTGTGGTGGTGGTGGTGTTTTTCTGGGTTTAGCTGCATTTCTCAAGATTTCCTGCCGGGTGGAAAGCAGCGAGCTGGGCTTTCTGTCCCACGGGCTGGGAGCTGCTGGAGGGGAGGATCACAGTGGCCACCCCGCCAGTCTGAGCAGTGTGGTTGGGTTTGGCCAGCTCAGAGGAGGGCATGGCCACTCCTGCCAGGGCTTGCCACCAAAACCAATATATGACTAACACTTTTTTATAGGAAATACCCAGGTCTGCTCGGCAGCTCCCACCCTGCCAGGCTGATGGGTGGAGGCGACAACAAACGGTCCCCAACCCACTCCATCCCCCCACCCTCCCTGTGCATTACACCCCCCTTGCTCCAGGTGCTCCCCAGGTGCACCCAGAACTCTGGGCCAAGGCAGGGATCCTGGAGGTTTGGCAAGGAAGGCCCTGCCCCTCCTGCTCCCCCTCCGAGGCAGCAGCAGCCGGTGCTGTCAGAGCGAGACCTTTTCCCCCGCAGCCTCCCGTGCCAGAGTAAATGTTGGGAAGTCCATTCTGGGACCTGGCTGGGGACCAGGAGGCTGCTCTGGCTGCAGGTAACAAGAATTGCAGCTCTGGGGAACATATGGTTTACATGAAACTAAAAAAAGATCTACAGCTCTTGACATGGCCTTGCCTCTCTGCGATATGTCAGGGAGAAAAGGCAGTGAGGAGGGAGAAATTTGAGTTAAACCTCTCTCTCGGCTTGCTGCAAACCAGGGCAGAGCAGGCTGGCCCAGCCAAAGGAGAGGGGATTGAAGAAGTCAAAAAATGTCCCAGAACTTTTGGATGGTGGGATCTTGTGGAAAGAGACAGCTCCCAAAGCTCTTGCTGCAGGCATGAGGCTGCTGGGCAAGAGCAAATGCTTAAAATGTAAAATCCTTGCATTTGATCTTTTAAGAGTTGTCACTGAGACTGTAAACTCCTCTCTCCCCCTCCTTTCCCTCTTTTTAATTCCAGAAGCACTGCAGGATCTGGATTATTTCAGGGGCAGCACAGACAAGTGCACGACCCACACTCCTGATTCATCCCCAGGGATGGGCAGGACCCCCTAACCAGGGGGTGAGGGAGGAGATCAGGTGCCTTGAAGCTTTTCAGGGGGCAAAAAAGGAGGAATTTGTGCAAAAAGGGGGAATTTCTGCCTGAAGAATAGAGGCTCAGTTTCGATATCCCTGGCATCTCTGTCACTGTTCCAGATTTACACCCTCGCAGCCAAGCTCGGGCTCCAGGGTAGGAGTGGGAGAAACAAAACACAATCAAAAAGCCAAATGCTATTGTGTTTCCTGCCAGAGCTGAACAATCTTCAAAATTTCCCTCTGCAGGGAAGCAGCTGAGCTTTTCAAACCCTTTGAAGCTGTCAAAAAGGTGAGGAAGGGGGGAAAAACAAAGGGAGCCTCAGCACAGTTCTGGGGATCCTGCTGAGCCCCAGGGGGGACACAGAGTGATGGGAAGTGAAGGCAGTGCTCAGAGATTCCCAAAGGGAGGGTGTTTTGAGGGATGATGGACACGCTGGGCACCAGCTCCTGGTCCTCAGTACCTGAGAGGTTGGTGGGCTTTGCATGCGCAGCCCCCAGCTCCTCTCCCTGCCTTGCCCCTGGGCACAGCAGAGCTGGGGTGGTGCTAAAGCAGAGATCAAGAGATCCCCTAAACATCACCAGGTCCTTCCCATCCCTAACAGACATAAAATGGACTCACACACCAGGTGATTTCAGCAGGTTGTGCAGAATTTGACTGCTTCTTATAACTACCTGTGGTGCATGTAGAGCTGCAGGGTTCATGGGAGGAAAGCTTCCACCTGTACATGTCAGCAGCACTCACACCTTGGCCCTTTCTTAACAACTTCAGTCTGTTTCTAGCGATAAGCAAACAGAAAAAAAAAAAAAAAAAAAAAAAAAAAAAAAAAAAAAAAAAAAAAAAAAAAAAAAAAAGGAATTACAAAGGAAACCAGGANAAAAAAAAAAAAAAAAGAAAGAAAAGAAAGAGACAAAACAAAACAAAAAAAAAAGAGGCATTTACAAGGCAAGCAGTGACAGCCCAGGACAGACACACACATCTGGCTGCAGTTCGGTTGGGTTTGGGTTTGGGAGGGGATGTGCTTGGTTTGGCTTTGGTTGGGTTTGGTTGTTCTGATTTTTTGGGAGGTTCGTTCGTTTGAATCAATTTTTAATTTTGTTTAGTTTCACAACATACCTGTCCTGAGCCCCAAGTAGAATCCCCAGCCCGGTTAGAGGCAGAGCTTCCACTGTCTAGAAATAGAGAGAATGGGATAAAAATACCCACAAGTAGAAACAGTTCAGAATTTAACAAAGTTTGCATTTTCTGCTCAAATACACCTGGCCCTCGGCACACAGCGACTAAAGGTGCAGTATCTCCTCCCCTGTGTCTCCAGGGCTGGGCAAACCCACTGGTGCTGCTCAGTGCAGCAGGGATTTTGGCTGCTCCAATCTCCAAAAGCCAGCATGTGGCACAGGAGTTTCTGAGCTTCACCCCTCAAAGCTCTGCTGCTTTGGCCACTCTGCCTTTGGTCTGATTTATTTCGCTTGCTGCCGGGTGGGGAATTTGCACCTCTCAAACACAGAATGCCACGGGGAGAGAGGAGTGACAGAGTGAGCCTGGTGTGAGGAGAAAAAGCATTTATTTATTTATCCAAGCAAGAACTGCAGCTGCTCCCCGTGCTGGGAGGGGGTAACACCTCAGGGATACTGCACCTTTACAACAAAAGGCTTCGGTTCTGTTCTCATACCTTTGTCCAAACCCTTGAAACAGCTACACTGGAATAGTGTACAAGGTTGTATCCTCACATCCAGTTGTCTCTGGCCTGGCAGGATATGCAGCTTGTATGATTTCTAGGCAGCAGAAGCTCTGGAATTGCCTTATTTAGTGGTTTGTAAGAAAAAGTTGAGGTCCAGCCTATCAAATCAACCTCTAAAAGGACACTGTTGAGAATCCAGACGTTTCCTTTCCGACCCACCCTCCTTCCACCGCCAGCACTGAGCCTCCAGAAGGATTAAAAACAACAACAATCTCATTTTCCCTGTTGATTTTTGCCTCTGTCAGTTTGGCAAATGGTCACTTCCTGCGCTTGAAATGGAACTGAAATGAATGTGACTTTTTCCTTTTTTTTTTTTTTTTTTTGTGGAAGCTGTATGCAGGAAATCAGGTCCTTTTATCAGTGAATTAAATATTCAACATCTAAAACCCATTTTTTTTTGAGAATCAACTTCATTCACTTTCAAGAGCTCTTTNAAAAGTAATAACCTCAGCTCACTATAAGTAATGTTTTATCTGCCACAGCAGCTCTGCCTGGGGACCCACACCAGCTCCTGATCCCTGCCACCAGCTGCCACCCAGCCAGGAGAGGGCTCACAAATGACACTTGTTATTAAAACATGGTCAACATCTGCTTTTTCTACTTTAATTTGCCTGGAATTATTACCCAGATCCTCCAGTCTATCCCCTGCTCTCTGAGGCACCAAAGTCAACACCAAGCTATCCTGTGACCAGGATTCCTCTCTCTCAGAAAGGAGAAAATCTTCAAAATAAGCTTTATGCCACATCTGAGGACAGTAAATCTTCCAGCAGTGTCCCTTTAGTGTATGTGATCCTAAATAAAGAGCTCCTGTGCATTAAAAGATCCCAGGGACAAGATCTTCCCAGAGGAATCAGACATTTGGGCACAGGGCAGAATTCAGCTCATTTCCAGCAAAGACAAAATTGTCACTTTGTTCTCCTCTAAATGCAGACAGCAGCCCATTGTCCAACAGAACTGGGGGCATTTCCTCTTTTATTTTATTTTTCCTCTTTATTATGAATAATAAATATAAATAATAAAGTCCCACATTTGCTTCCCTGCCTGAGCTTTTAATCTGCTTTTCAAGCAAGTAACAGAACCAAAAATTAGCACCAGTCCCTCACCCCTAACTGGGCTCTGGGCTGCCCCTTTTCCCAAAACAGTTCCCATGGCAGAGGAATCATCCTGATAGCTGCACACAAACACCACAGACTGACATCCTCAACCCCTGGCTCCCATTTCTGAGCTTCATTTCAGTTTTTGTTTCTAAGCAAAGGGGCAAATCCTGGTGCAGGCTCAGCCCTGCTGGGATGAAGGATGGAGGGTGCCTGGATCTGTCCCAGCACACCCCAGAAAGGTTTTTGGCTGCTCCAGGAGAGGGAAAGCAGCACAAGAGCCACCCATCCACCCCAGCTTGTTTCCAGGGAGGAAATTGGACACCCCACACTGGTGCAGGTGCCTGGGTGCCTCCATCCACACTACAACAGTTTAGTAAGAAATAAATTCCTCCACCTCTAATCAGCACTGTCCCACATGGACAGTCCAGCTCCCAGAGCTGATCTGCCCCTGCTTGTTCCTTGTCAGGGCATGAAAATGAACAAAAAGCCACAATCCATCCCAAACTGATCTTGGGGAGGATTTGGGAGGCCTCAAGCCCAAGCTGCTGTCCCCAGAACTAGGCTGACCCCAATTCCAGACTGGGCCCACAGAGCCTTGCCCTTTCCCAAGGGTGGGAATCCCTCACTCTGCCCCACTCCAGGACAAGAGATTTTCCCTGTGTCCCACCCCTGTTTCCTCCAGCACAGTCCTGGCTGTCCCCTCCAGCTCCCTCCCTCCTGGTGGGACAACTCCAGTCCCCAGAGCTCCCAGATCCCACTGTCAGGGTGGGCTTTATGCCAGCAGGAGCATTAATCCTGACCTCGGGGGCTGAGCTGGAGCTCCCCATCCCTCATTCCCACCCTGGGGGTACAGCTCAGTGACCACTGTTACCTCTGAAAGTGGCCTTGAGGAAATAAATTAAAAACTGGGGGAAGCAATAAAGGCCTGGGGGCATCCAGGCTGTCCTGACACATCCCATCCCACCCTCTGGAAATGAACTGCAATTTGTTTTGTTGCCTTCTTTTTTCCTCTCTGGTTTTTTTTAAACCCCAGCTGCTCCCAGTCTGCCTGCATGGTCTTTCAGCCCCCCACCAGCAAAGGATGGAGCCAGAAAGGACCTGAACATTTCTCAGGCTTTTAGCTGGTGCAAAACTAGTCTGGATATCAATGTTTTGACCTGAAAAGTTCAAATTTTGTTTCAGAGAGAGCGAGGGGGAAGGAGAGGGGACACTGTAGAACAAAACCAAGGGAAGAACAGGTGGGAAATGATGTCAGTGTTGGGTGTCACTCCTGCAGGGGTTTAAATCCCAGTTTTCAACAGATGGGCAGCCAGGGACAGTGCAAGGAGCTTGTTAGCACCCAAAGAAGCTGCACTGGAGCCACAAACATTATTCTGTGGTTGTCCTGTACGAGCTGAGCTGCTCTGAGGTCTAAAGCTCCCTGAGCTCCCAGGAGGTAGGAAAGCACTGCCCCCATTTCACAGCTGCTGGGGGAGAGTTTTGGGGCACAGGGTGACAGCTGAGGGGACACAGGGAGTGTGATGGGCCCAGGGGAGCCCTGAGGGGCAGGGCAGTCCCTTCCTTGCCCCAGGGCAGAGTGAGGGGAGCTGAAGGCGCTGCCCTCTCCATCACAGGATGGATGGAGTGCTTGCTTTGGCAGCTGAAGGCAGCACTCCCAAGCCAAGCCACGAGGAGAGATGATAGATTCGAGCCCTTGGCAACATTTTCATGCTCTTATCATTAAGAAGTTTGTTGATCCATTTGGCTGCATGGCCATTTTCTTTAGCATGAGTGTCTTTAGCATAACGTGGGTAAATCCAGCTAACTCTGACCAGAGGGAGCATCTGCTCAGGGCTCTGCATCTCCTCAAACTCAGCATCTTATCCCATTTTTACAGATCCAGGGGGAGGCTGACAAGAGGCTGAGGTGCCATGGGGTGCACAGTGAGACCCAAATCCACAGCCTGGCTCTGGGACCTGCATATTCCCCAGGCCTCGGTTTCAGCTCAGGCTGCCCAGGCTGTGCTCTCGTGTGTGGCTGACCATGAAGGAGGGCTAATTGGAGGCTAATTGGAGGGCTAATTGCTGCTCTGAGCACTGGCCCCATCTCAGTCCCACGTGCCCTCACTGGGAGTGAGTTCTGGGCTGGGAATAAAGGCTGCTCCCCAGAGAGCCCTGGGACATCTCAAAAGCTGATGGATAGAGATTTGGGGACCAGCACTATCCCAAGCCTTCCCTCCATCCTTTCCCAGAGCAAAATCTCCTGCTAAAGCTACACTGAGCCTTTCTTTACCTCCCAACTCCACTCAAACCAGCCATCTAAAGGAGTCCTGAAGTGATGGCCCCAGTGTCAACCAACGAGCTGCTGCTGCAGAGCTTTGGATATTCCTGACCTGCAGCTGCTGAGGCAACAAACCCAGGCTGTTCCTGCAGGACCTACAGTGGAGCTCCTGGTGGCAGGGCCACGCCTGGGAGCTGCTGGAAGCATATTCCTGCCATCCCAAGTGAGGAGGATGGTGGGTGGCACTCAACAGGGTGGGTGAAAAGGGGCCAGGACCAACTTCTGCTGCTTCAGAACTCGGAGGAAGGGGCTGGGGAGTGGGAGCAGGACGTCAAGAGAAGGCAAAAGGAAGAGGCTTCTTTATGGCCATGGCTCTGGCAAGAAGCTGTGGCAGCAGAGAGCAAAGCCCCAGCTGACAAACATCAGCCTGGACTCCCCAACGTGCCCGCTGAGGGGGACATGGAGTTTTCCTCTTGCTCAAACGCTCTCATGGCTTTCTGCTCCCAAACCTCTGGCCCTTCCTTCCAAATTAACTCCCAACAGAAAGCTTTCACCATCCCTCCCCCACTTACCTCCTGCTTCCAAAGAAATGGAAACCATGCATTGAGCTGTTAGGAGTGGGGAACAGCAATAAATTGGATTCACTGTAATCAAAGGCACGTCTCCTACCTTGCTTTGTGGGTTCTGTTCCCTTGAGGGCTGCCCATGGTGACGGTGGCGTTTGAAAAGGGCGTCTCTGCAGAGCTGTTGGTGGCTTTGCTCAGCTCCATGTAGGTGCTGTTGAGCGAGTAGGTCACGAGGCCCTCTGTGTCCTCGTAGTCCACGTAGAGGCTGTCCACGGGTGACCCCACCGAGTTGATCGGGTCTCCCTGGGCGAAGATGCTGTTGATGGTCACGTTGAGCACCAGCTCCTTGGAGTCTGAGGTCTTGTCCAGCAGCTTGTCCGTGATGGCGTTCTCCAGCAGGAACTCCCTGGAGGTGAGCCCGGGCTCCAGGTCTCTGTCGTCATGGTCTGTCTGGTAAGTAGACCTGGTTACGTTTGAATCTAGATTGGAGCCAACAGGGGGGAAACCACAGTGACAACCACAAAATGCATCGAGGCTGGGAGGGAAAAGCAGCCCGGAGCAGCGGGGATGCGCCGGAGCCTGAGCAGCCGCACGGGGGGCGAGAGGCAGGGCTTGGGGTCTGGGGAGGGGGAGTCCCACGGGGTTCTCAAGGGTGTGCAGCTCTGGGGGGGCTTATCCCGCTGTGGTGTGGCCAGAGGGGAGCTCAGCACCCGCCAGCACTGCCCGAAGCAATAGCAGAGGTGGAAGGAAGGCGCCCTCCTGGCCCCACAGCCCATGCAGCCATGCTGGGAAAGCACTCCAGGCACTTTGGGAGTGGGATGCCCAAGGGACTCAAATGGGAAGGGGTTGCTGGGGGCTTTGGAGGGGTGGGAGGTGATGGGAGATGTTGTGATGAGGAGTTTTGTGCACCCAGGGCTCCCTCCTGTCCTTGGCATGAGGCAAAGCACAGCAGGGCACCAGCAGGGAGATCTCACCCGGTGTCCACCCCCCACACGCCCCCACCAGAAACCAGAATCTGAAGGGCAAAGAGGATTTGTGAGCAGAGATGTTTTAAAGAACTTTCCGAGGTTTCCAAAACACAAACCAGCAGAACCACCAGAGGTAGAAACAGAGCATTTCTCAACAAGAGCTCTGAGAAGCAGAACAGTGAGGCCCAAGTCTCCTCCTTACCTTGGGGTGGTTTGCCCTTCAGTTTTGGCTCACAGTCAATTGTTTCTGCTCTTTCATAGACCTCATTGGTTTCCTGACCTTTGCTCAAGTTTAAATCTTCCTCCGTGTCCTGCCTTCCAAACACCTGGTTCTCCAAGTCTATCCTTTCCCTGGAGATTTTCCCAAAATAGGTTGCATTGTGCTGGATAAAGCCCAATGGCACGTCTCCATCGAACTCGCGGCTCTCGTCGCTCTCCGACTCGGAGAAGGTGTAGTAGATGGGCTGCAGATTTTTTGAGTGTGGCTTCCTCAGGAGAGTGTATTCAAATGTGATGGATGGGTTCTTGCCATTTTGATTCCAGACCTAGCAAAGGAATGAAGTTATTAGAGGGTGCAGGGCATTTATGGCATGCAGAGCATGGGATTCATCTTGGACCTGACAGCTGGGGAGCTCCTACTTTGCTGTTTCCAGCCTGCTTTCCTTCCCAGTGCCAACTTCTTCCTGCTGGAGCCCAGCACGATTTCCCCAGGGTTATTTGGCAGTGCTGCCGTGGGGATTGACCCCAGCCACAGGTCACACTTCCTCCTTGACCACGAGTGAGCAGAGGCTTGGGAGAGCCACTTCACAAGTCCCTGACCAGCACTTGCAAAGCCACTTTGTGTGGCTTTACGAGGAGCACACCCTCCCTGCCAGCTCCTACATCCCACTGGGGCTGGGGACTCCCAGCTGAGACAACCTCACAGTGGTCTAATGATTTTTAAGCACCCAAGCAACCATCCCTTCCCCTTCCAGAGAAGCCTGGGGCTACATGGAAGATGTCAGGAGCTGGGCTCTGGCTGTCTGCCCAGAAGAAAAATAAGGGACTTTTCTCCAAATACCTGGTTTTACATGGTTTGCTTTCGAGAAAGAATTGGGGTTTAAGTTTTATGCACTTGTCTAAGCTGTCTGGCCCAGTTTCATATTTTTGCTTTTCCTGTCAGGTAACTCAGATAAAAATGCCAAGGAGTAGAAGAGAAATCCCCTCGCAGTGCCTGAGACATCTTCTCCCTGCAGAGAGGAGTTACCAAGCCCACACTCACCACTCAGAGACCTGCCTGAACCCAAGAGCATTGACCCAGCTAAAATAGGACTGGGTAAGGAATTAGGCAGAGTAACTGCTCCCACTCCCCTCCTAATGAGAAACCATGGCAGGACTCTGCTCCCAAGCTCACCCCTTCCTCGAGCCAAAGTGGATTTTCTCTTCCCCATGATGAAAAGTCAGAGCTCACCATTATGTTCAGCCCTTGATTCGTGGGTCCCTGGGCAACAATGTACTCGATGCCGGTCTCGTACACGTCCATGGGCCGGCGGTACTTGAACACTGTGCCTGCAATGTTGAAGTTCTTTGGACTGTCAACTTTATAGTTCCCGTTGAAGAAATAGTACCCAGCTTCGTCAGCCACAGCTTCAAAGGAGAGAGAACAGTCAGTGCTGCAAGAGCAAAGCTCTGGAGGCTGCCCCTGGTTCATCCAGGGGGGAAAATCAGCAATAAAACAAGAGATTCTCCTGCGTGACTGTGCATTGGTCACACGTGAGGGTGTGCCCAGAGTTCTGGGCCATGTGTCCCTCCACAGTGCAGACCCCTGGGGGTGTGGCTCACACCTGCCCCTGGCTCCTGTCACCCTTTGGGCACCAGCCCAGCATGAACACTGAACAGTTCCCTCTCTGCAGAGAGCACTGGCAGGTGGCCAAGGTGCTTCCTTGGGAGCTGATGCCCCCTGAGCCAGCAGTGGCCCAAGACAGGTCACCCCGAGCTAGCCCTTCAAGCCTTTTTCATTCACAGAATCATCCTAGAATGGGTTGCATTGGAAGGGACCTTAAAGCTCATCTCATTCCTGCTGTGGGCAGGGGCACCTTCCACTGGACCAGGTTGCTCAAAACCCCATCCAACCTGGCCTTCAGGGACACTCCAGGGATGGGGCAACCACCTTCCTGCACATGGCCATGAGCCCCTGAGGCAGCAAATGTGCTTCTCATTGGCAAGCCCAGATTTTTCCACGCTGCCCCTGAGCAGCTCTGTCACCTCCCCCGGGAGATGGGTGGTGTGGTCACCAACACTTCAGGGAGGCCACACGAAGGTCACATCCCCTTGGTGCTGTTGTCATTGCACATTTCCCAAGCAGGGGAGTGTCAGGGGGATCATGAGGGAGGTGAAGTCACTTGGCCATCTGTGATCCAGCACCGGGGCATCTGTCACACCCCGCTGAAACCCCAATGATATTCACCAACATTTTCTTATTTTCAACATTTAAAGCAATCAAAGTGTTGACAAACACAGCCCAGGTGCTCAGACTGCAGAGAGGAGCAACACCCTGGCTCGGACAACACGGTTGGATTTACATTGCCTACGGATTTAGCTCATGTCTGCAACAAATGGACTCGATGATCCTTGTGGGTCCCTTCCAACTCAGGATATTCTGTGATTCTATGACAAAACTACATCCAGCTCTGCATTGGAAAAAGCATTAACCAGCATAGGCATGCATGCTAGGGAAGTACCAAGAGGTTATACACACCCAGAACATCTGCAGACTTTTTCCGTTCCACTATCTGGATATCCCTGGCTCCGGCGGGAATGTGCGTTACCAGGGAATAGCCTACGGGAAACTACGGATTAATGGAAGGATCTTTGTAACCGCTGATCTGAACGAAACCCTCCCCAGGCAGAGCTGCAAGCTGTCAAACACCCCGGCCCTGGACACACATTTTTAATGAGCTATGGATTTAAAAGT
Source organism: Notiomystis cincta (assembly GCA_013398075.1). Lineage (NCBI taxonomy): Eukaryota > Metazoa > Chordata > Aves > Passeriformes > Notiomystidae > Notiomystis > Notiomystis cincta. The sequence continues at coordinate 260,140 of VZRX01007097.1, forward strand.
CCCAATCTTTCGTGTTTCATGCTGAGGACAGGAGCTGAGCGGTAACAGAAAGGAAAAATGTGCGGAAAGCGTGTCCTGGTTTATGGAGGAAAAACACATCCAAGGGGGGAAAGGATTCAATCCTTACATGCACAAATATAATGTTTATCTAAATTGGGGTAAGAAAATACATCTGCAGATGGTTTTATTAGCTAGAGAAGCTGTTGTGTGGTTCAGTATTGATCCCTGTGTTAGCCAGCATTCCCAAAATCCCAGCAGGAGATGACAGCTGGTTTCTCCTCTGAGTGCCCTTTGCTTAGCACGGGGCAAGAGAGGGGACAGGACAACTCCTCCCACAGCACTGAAGTTCCTGCAGTTTCTCCACCTCAGAGAGCATTAATCATAACTCCTGAATTAGATTGTTATATTTAGGACGTGTAGGTTCTGCTGCTTTACATCACGCTGATTTTTGAAATCCTTGACTTTCAAGATATTGTTGCTTCCTGTTATTACAAATAATTTATTTCTAGTTTTACTGGGTCATGAGTGTCCTGTTTTTGGCTAAATGACTAAAAAAGACTAAAATAGATGCCAGCCTCTTGCATAACCCTTTTGCACCGCTCATCATCAGAGGCCTCTGGTTTCTGACAAACACCACGCAAATTTCCTGTTTGGGTTTTTTCTTAAAGAATGTTTTCTCTGCCCAAATTCACAAGCAGCATTAACACGCATAGAACACGTGGGAAAAACTAAAGCTGGGCAGTTGGTAAGAGCTGAAAGCAATTTGAAAGGGAAAAAAAAAAGAAACAGAGTCCATTTTAAACCCAGCCCTCTCAAGTAAAGCCCTCAGTCCCCAAAGCCTTACCAAGATGAGAATTTCCTTTCCGGTAGCTGCCGGTTACGTGGGTGCAGCTGCTCCCATCTCCTTGGCAAACTCCACATTTATCCAAGGTGTGGGTGGAAAAGAGAATGCCATCACAGCCAATGGGCTAAAAAATGCACAGACAGAGCACTGAGGGTCAGGCAAACGTCGCACCCACTGCGATTCTCTGAATGCTACTAACAATATTTTTGCTATAATGTTTAACAACCTCACATTTTCCAGACACGCAAACCCCTCGGAAATCCGTGTATTTGCAGGATGTTCCATCCCTGGCCTGAACCATTAACTGTCTCTGACCATCCACAGTGGTGCAATGAAGGTCACAGGGCTTGCTAGAAATGTGAACATAGTCATCTAAGGGGAAAGGATATAAAGAGAGATTCAAAAACAGCAGAAACACCACGACTTTCATCCTACCCAAGCCAGTGAATCTCTGCCAAGCTAAACAACAGCAGCACCAGCACAACTGCAGAGCAGTGAGAGTTCAGAAGCTGCCATCTCTTGTGTTTCAGGCTAGACAGGAGATGGCACTTGGACAGTGTGACAGCCTTTGCACAGCCTGGCAGGAAGAGATGCCCCAGGGATGCCAGAGCATCACCAGCACCAGCCCAGGGCAGGCACTGAGGCAGCAGCACTGCTCTGTGCAAGGATTTGCAGTGTGATACATGTGCACTACACAAAAACATGCATGTTCACATGGCAACACGAGTTAAATTTACAGACATATCATTGGAAACACACATGGAACACCATATTCAAACCCACAGCAGCTTAGAGCATTTTCTAATCTGTAACTTTTTCATAAACATTCGCCTGAGGTGGACTTAATTCACCCTTTGCTTTCTGCAGACAGCAACTGGCTGGCAGCACCCACCAGCACAGTAATCCCACATTTTATAATATCCACAGGAAGCAGACAACAAACTCATATTTGCATCAGAAATTCAATGGCAGGTGTTTGTCTCCACCAGCTCCTGAGCAGTCAGAGACCCACAGGCCTGCACGCCCAAGCAAGGCAGCATCAGTGTCAAAATATTCTGCTGCAAATCCCCCAGGAGCCACATGAATGGCTGCTCAAACACAAAACAATTCCCTGCACTGTCTCTGGTGAGTCAGCTTGAACAGCAAATGTGTTTAAGGAAAATTGTCACCTTCAAGGGACAAAAGCCACCAAGGAGAAAGAGCTCGTGGACCAGGTTTTACCTCGCTGACCCTGCCAAGGCTGGTGAGCTCAGGGGCTGTTATACAGAGAAAGTGATTTGATGAAGATAATTGTTCTTAGGTGTGTGCAGAGACCCCTAAAATAAAGTTGCAGTAGACCCCATCTCTATTTTTAGGCACCCAATGTGAATCTGAAGGAATCAGGAACCTCTCCAGGAGAAGGGTTCTGAATTACCAATGGCTCTAAATCTTGGCCATGGCTTGTGTTAAATGCTTGATGTTGATGGGAGTTTAGCACCTGAAAGTTCAATAAAATCTCAGTTTCTGAGTCCCAAGTTGTTTCTGCAGCCCTCACTCACCCCAGATGACCAAAGTGACCGGCTGCCTCTCAGTGACATTTGACAGAGCACACAGAGGGTGTGGGAGACACAAACGTCACCAAAACCAGCACAGCCAGAATGGCCCCAGCTCAAAGGACACTCGTTGGGGTGAGCCCCACTGTCCCTGCCAGCACAGCCATCACCCCCTGCTCTCACATCCTCCTGCAGCCTCTGGTCCCCGGGAGCTGTGACCAACACAGGCTACAGACATGAATTCATGTTATTATTTAATTTTCAAGCTACCCTGCAGCTGCCAAACAAGCCTTTGAACTCGGGAGACAGCTGATTGTGCCTCCAAAAAACCACTTTAAAACAGCAGAGGAGGAGCCTTCCTGCGGGCTGTAGCATCATAACTATCAAAATATTTGGCTGAGCATTATGAAACACACAAAGAATGTCTTGTTACCAGGATATAAAGGTTTCCATTGATACGTTCTGCCATTGTACACATGGGAGTTAAATGATGAACACTGCTCCTCTCGAAAGCTCCTTCCGTTCACAGGGCACTCCTAGAATGGGATACATTAACATCCTGACGGAAACAAAGTGCGGGAAAGGTTTCTGGCACATCACCCCCAGCTGCAAGGAGTGTTTCCATCACCTTCCCACATCATCCTCCTCCTCCTCTTCCTCCCCCCACTGCAGGAGCCCCCTGGGGATTGTTACCAGAGCCACTCTCTGGGGTTTATGGCCCCAGAACAGGCAAAACTCAAAGCCCAGACACTGGTGATGGGCACCAAGGAAGGGAACTCCCAACTGCCTGGGGAGCAACAGGGTGACAGCTACAGGACCAATGGTGTCCCCTCTCCAAGGGACCCAGGAATGCCATCCACGACTTTCCACACTGAGTGTTCCCGGCAAGACAAAGGATATCCTTACTTGGACTTTGCAGAGCTGGTATCTTTTGGATGTTCCAGTGCAAGTTTTATTAGCCAGCCCACTCACTGACTTCCTTCTGGATAAAGAAATGGTGGTTAGACAGGGGTCAGAAATCATTTTCCTCTGTTTAAATGTATTTACTCTCTGCCTCTGTAAGGTCAGTGCCTGCACAGCTCAGCCACACAGAGATTTATCACAGTCTGGAGCTGGTAGAAAAGTGTCCCTGGCTTTGCCACCTGCATCATCAACTGTTCCAGGAGGCATCCTGGGATGAGGGCCTGGGGATGAGGTTTGCAAAGTGCCTTTGGCAACCACACTGCCCAGAGAGGGCAGAGCCAGGCACAAAGCACATGGAATCAGGGGGTCCCCAACCAGCCCTGCCCTGGGGGTCCCCGCTGCTGTGCCCCAAAGCCTTGAGAAGTGCTCAGTCTGTGCCTGCTGCCCCTCTGCACCACCGATCCCTGCTGGAGAAACTGCAGGGCCAGCACAGGAGTCCCTCAGCTGGTGCTGCTGGCAGGGATGCCCAAAGCTCAGGGAATCACCTCCTGCCCAAGCAGAGTTTTCCATCAGTGCTTCTCTCTGAGTGATGCCCTGTGGGCTGAGCCAGCTGCACGCCCCTCCCCAGGTGCTGGGTGCTGTACCTCTGCCTCAGGCAGTGCCTCTCCTGGGATTTGACACCTCCCCCACAGGTCCTGGTGCACGCTGTCCACTTGGTCCACTCTCCCCACCAGTAGGCAGTGACATCCGAGCCCTCCTCCAGGCTGTTGGACGTCTGTGTCAGGTCCTGCTCGGAGCACAGGGGAGGGAAGGGAAGCAGGAGTCACATCCAAACCTCAGAGCCTGTGTGGGGACACTGAGGGCACCCCCCCAACCCCCAGCCTGCCCCACTCGACCCGGGCATTGCCTTCTCCAGCTGAGGTCAAGCCTGAGGTTTCCATCCCTGCATTCTTGCAATTGTGTTTTCATTACAAAATTGGAATGAAGTGGCAATATTTGGGATTCCTCAGGAAAGGAAATTCTCATTGTTTCGCTCGGTTGGCAAAACCGAGCTCCCAAACAACCCCAAACTCTCGGAGGCGTTTGGTGCTCTCTGGCTCTTGCTCCGCAGAGAATTCAGGGAGCTGGAGAGGCAGCTGCAGCTGAAAGCTCCACTGGAAGCTTCAGCAAACCCTTGCAGAACCCCTCTGCAGCAGGAGAGCAGGTCAGGGGGTGCCAGGGGGTGCCAGCAGGCTGGAGGAGCCGTGTGCTCTCTTTGCAAGCACAGAGTTGTCACTTCAGGAGAGCCCCTGACACCCCCACCTCCCACCCCCTGTTGTGACCACGCATCGGAGGGCAAAGGAACTGCAAATATTGCATGGAAAGCAAATGAAAGCTCCAGCCACTGCAGGGAATGAGGAGTGATGCTCACCCCAGAGCAGGGCATGGCCTCTCAGAGTCCTTGAAATGTTCTGTGAATGCTCTTGGCCATGGAAGGGGGAACTCAGGTTAAGCCCAGACTAAAGAGCGAAGGCGAGTCAGAGGTCCCCACAATTTTTGGAGACCTGGTGCATGCACAGAGCAGCTCTGCAAGCCCAAGGGGTTCCCATCCCAGACACCAGAGCATTGTAAAGCCCAGAGACCCCCCCAAAAGGTGACCCCCCCTTACCTGAGCTATGACAAAGACAACGTTGCCCACCAGCAGAAGGGCCAGGGTGCCTTTCAGCTGCAGCTGAGCACTGATGGAGATGCTGCTCCACCTCCACTTGGATATCTTCATCCTAGAAAGCAACCAAACACTGCACTGAGCACAGCTCCCACCCAGCCCCATGACCAGCAGCAGGGGCTGCTTGGCTGCCTGGCTTCCAGCATTCCCAGGTGACACCAGGGACTGCAGGGGGGTGAGCCTGAAGTTTGATTTAATTCATAGCAGCATTAACATGGCACAGGTTCACTTCCCAGCCCAGATTTTATCTGTCAAACCACAACTTTGCACTGGTTTCCAATGGCTGCACCTGACACCACTCCAAGCCTGCCTTGGGAGAGAGCCTGGCTTACACTGAAGCTGCACAGTGAGTGGCCAGAAGTGTTCCTGGATCTATAAAAGCAATGCATTTAAATATCCCCATTTACAGGGCTGCTCCTGGAAGAATGAGATGAAAGGCTTCAAAAAACAAACAAAAAAAATGCAATTAACAGCCATTATTTCTCCTTTTTTTTTTTTTCATTTATTCCACTCCAATTCCCCTCAGTTCCCAGGGAAGATGCCTGTTCTTATAGAAAAGACAGGACCCACAATTAAAGAGCAGAAATGAAATATCCCAAGTGTCAGCCTTTCATCTCTTTCTCCATCTGCCTCATGAAAGAGAATAACCCAGAATGGCATTTTCTTAAATAAAACCCAGCTCAAAACCACAATACATTTTATTGTGAACCTCCCTGCAAGAGCCAGAAAGGAGCAGGTTTCAGGAAATCATGCTTCCAGGCAATCAAAGCAGCTCATGTCTGTAAGAAAAAGAAAGAAAAAATATCCTCCCCTAAGCTAATTTCCCTTGAAAAGCAGCTAGACAGTATCTTTGGGAAGCAGGGGGCTGGGAGAGGTGCTGCTCCTGGGGAGAGAGGGCAGGACTGCAGACCTGCAATATAAAGAGCTTCTTTCCTACTCATTTTTAGTTGTTTTTTTTTTTTTTTTTTTTTTTTTTTTTTTTTTT
>VZRX01007097.1:267362-341769 GCA_013398075.1 Notiomystis cincta
GGAGGATGCTGCGCTCCCCCTCCCCGGGGACCCTGCGGAGGATGCTGCGCTCCCCCTCCCCGGGGACCCTGCGGAGGATGCTGCGCTCCCCCTCCCCGGGGACCCCGCGGAGGATGCTCCGCTTTCCCCCCGCCCCGAGGATGCTCCGCTTTCCCCCCTCCCCGGGCACTCCCTGGGAGGATGCTGCGCTCCCCTCCCGGGACCTGCGAGAGGATGCTGCACTTCCCTACCCCCGGCACTCTCCGGAGGATGCTGCGCTCCTCTCCTCGGGAGGGTGGACGGTACTTGCTGCCCCTACCCCTCCGCCCACCCCATCATCATTGCAGGTCACCAAAAAACTCCTGATACCTCCACGGGCATCGTGCAGCCACATCCTGCCTCTGGGATGGCCAGGGGGATGGATGGATACGGTCAGCCAGGCTTTTAATTTCACTTTCTGCTGAAAAATGAACCAAATCCTCAAGGTCCTGTGCTTTTGGTGCTGTTTGCTACAGCTCTGTGCCAGTCTTGCCGCTTGAAACAGTTTTCTGCCATGCAGAAAATGGGGTCAAAAAATCGGCTTGGGGTGTGTCAAGAGCCATTGGGATGGGGACAAAACCCCTGGCTCAGTGACAGCTGCACAGGCTGTGTCTGATCCGTGTTTGTGTGTCAGGGAGAAATGCCTGGGGGGGAAGAAGGCCACAGCTACAGTGTGTGCAACCTGTATATGATATTCAATATATCTGTCTGTTCTCTGAGGTCTGTAGGTGTCCAGTGTGGTGACACATTCCTGTGCATTCCTCAGCACATCCCAGCAGCTCTGAGCAGCCCACCTGAACGATTCCTACATCCCACCAGAGATGCTTCAGCTCCAGCTTTCCTCCTTCCCTCCTAATCCTGCCCTGCACAGGGCAAAACCAGTGCTCCCAGCAGGGCATTGCACCCAAGGCTGTCACTCCAGGTTGTCCTGCTGGCTGCTCCTGGCCTTTGGTGGCAACATTCAGCCCTGTCACCATTTGTGACAGCCCAGGAGCACCCATCTGCAGGGCTCTGAGGTGCCTGTCCCCCCCACCATGGGGCACAGTTTCCCCCACAGCTCCTGCAGAAACCACGGCGTTGTTAATTTGGACCCAGTCCTCCCAGGGATGTCTGTGTGACAGAGAATCCGTCCCAAAAAATTTACATGGGAAATGAAGTCTCCTTTTTCTGTTTGGCTAAATGTCTGCCAGCCTGTTCTAATTTACCCAGCCAGGTTGATTTGCAGCTTTCAATTTTCCATCGGTTGGCTGTGACCAGGACACTGGGAAAATTTAGCACTTGAGTTCACCCAACTCCTGCATTTCAAAATATCCCAGCCCGAGACATGCAGGAGAAAACCCTTTCCGTTTTGGAACAACCAGGAGGGAAAAGTCTGAACACGAGAGGTTTTAAAAGCATCGAATTATTTCACATTGAAAACGCCAGAGCAGCCTGGGTCCCTGCGAGCCCCAGCACCCCCCCTGCCCTGGGGGTGGGCTGGAGGTGGCACCGCAGGAGATCCCATCCCTGGGTGACCCCACAGTGCCGCAGGGATGCCCCAGGCTGGAGGAGGAATGCCAGAGGGTGGGAATGCTGATCCTGAGGCAAGGGCTGGGGGAGCCGGCAGCAGGCGAGACACATTCAGTCTGTGCTTCACCAAAAGTTCATCAAAGCCAAAGGACATTTTTTTTTAATATACTTTTTTTTTTTTTATGAAACAGTTGAGATGACTCAGCGGTTTCTGACGCAATCCCCGTTTCATCGGAAAATTCCTAACCAGCTCCTAGTGGCAACTGATTGCTCCCATAAATCACCGTGTTATCCCTGGCCGCGGCAGCGCAGCTTACGCAGCCCCGGCCCGGCCCCGTGAAATCAGCAGGAGCGATGCCATCGCCTCGATGGGAGCAGAACCAGCCCCGAAAACAAACTGCAGCAGAGAGCAGATCCAAAACACGAGTTTCACATCGGCCAAACCCCGCAGCTTCAAGTCCTGCCACCCCAAACTCCCCAGGGACAGCGCTGTCCCCAAAGCCCCGGGGCCCTGGGTGCCGCTGCCGGCAGGTACAGCATTAATCACGGCTGGCCAGGCTCAGACAAGAGCGGGTTTTATCTCCCAGTTTTTGGCAGGAGCGGTAGAAATGATTTGCAGATGTTATTTACTGCTTTTGGGCTCGCAGTAAATTGAGACAAGATGCACCTGCATGGACAGCGAGAGGCTTTCCCACCCGGGACGGTCGCTGAGGGCTCGTGCTGGACTTTCCCAGGGAAATTAGGGATCTGGATGAGAGTCCCTTATCCAGCTCCGCTCCTGCATCCCGCGCTTCCTGCGCTGGGCATTAACCTCCCGACACTGCCCCGGGACACGGCGGATGCCGGCCCCGACAGCCACCCCGAGGGACACGGAGCAGCCCTGCCCCAGGCAGCTGCCAGGCTTTTCCATCCCAAACCGGTGCCGTGCAGAATTCAGAGTGCAAAAAAAACCAGCGACAGACACTCCAAAATAACCTTCTCCAGTCGGGGGAGCGTCGCCGGCGACTGGCTGCTGGTTTGGCCGGAGAAGTGCCTGGGGAGGAAAGGAGTTTCCTTGGCTGAAATGAGTTCAACAAAGCTGGGCTGGGCACTGGTGCTGCTGGCAGGAGCCAGGGATGCTCAGCTGAGCGGAGAAACTCGGGGTTCTGCAGGACCAGGACCGAGGGAGGGCTGGGGGATCCCTTTGCTGGGGCAGTTTCACTGTGGCAGGGGGACCTCCCTCCCTGGCCTGGAGCAGAGAGTGCCAGCAAGCTGTGATCCAGGCAGGACACACTGACCTCTTCCCTGTGCTTCCCCTGGCAGGACACTTTTCCATCCTGACCCAAGCAGCAGCTCTTGGACCCTCTGGAGCTGACACCCAGCAGCCCTCAGCCCTGAGCACATCCCTGGAAAAGCCCTCTGTGCACTCTGCACCACTGGACCTGCTCCTGCTGAGCCAGCGCTGTGGACATGGAGTTCCAGCACCCCTTTCCCAGCAAAATCAGCCCTTTCCTGGCTCAGCCCTTTCCTGGCACAGCACATGGGATGGCTCTGCTGTAGCCAGGCCCCCCAAAATGCTTGCCCGGGTCCAGGAGTGTGAGTGTGGTCAGGAGTCTATTGGCCTAGAACACCCCAGCAGCTCCATTTTCCCTCAGGGATGAGACAACTGCTTGGTTTTCTTCCTTTTAAAGCCTCACTGCAGAAGTGATGCATTTGTTTGGCTTCTGCACAGTTATTGCCAGGCCAGGCTGGAGTGGCGTGGGCAGATTTAAGCCATCCGTGGAGTGCGTGAGGTCCCTGCACAACCAGAACTTCCCCAGGGGGATCAAAGCCTCCCAAAAAGCCCCTGGCAGCCAAGAACCCAGCTGTGACCCACCACTGGGTAACTAAAACAAGCAAGAGGAGACCAAAAGAAGTGTTCTCTAGAGGCAGAAGTGCTGTGCAGAGCTGGTCCCTTGCAGAGTGACCTGCGGCGCAGTGTTGGGCAAGGCAGCTCAACCCCTGCGTGTCCCCACACTCTGGGCATGGGGCTGATTTGTGTCACATTGGCTTGAGGGTTTCACCCGAGGAGATTTGCAAAATGTTGAGTCAAACTGAGCCAGCCACAGCCACCGAGCTGCTCTCACCATCAGATTCCTGTGAAAAATATCTCTGGGCAGTTTGAAAGCCACAGGGACCTCAGGTACGGTCGTGGCTGTAGAGTCACAGTGGCTTCAAGAGCTTCTTTTGTCTGTGCAGGCTTTCATTTTACCTGTCCCCAAAGGTTGCACATTCCTGCAAGAGCCTGGGGGAGTTTCTGGGCGAGTCAGGCTCGGTTCGAAATTTTAGCAATGCAGAGATTGAAAGGGAAAAAAAAGTACAAAGGCTTTTCTTTGAATGGAATGAGTCTGACATGGAAGTTGAGCAGTATTGTGCTGAGGGCCATCAGCTATGCAGCCCTGCCAACCACAGGCATTCAAAATCTGTGAGTCAGACTCCCCAAAAACCCTAAGACTGGTTTCATTCCCTTTTTGGATTTTGAGCCTCGAAGCATCAGAGCTTCAAGTGTTTCTCTGCAGAAAATGACTTTTTTTTTGAGAGCTGAGACCCTCAACGTCGTTATGGGGCTCCAGGAGTTATGACTGTAAAAAAAAACCCATTAAACACCATGAAATGAGCAATAAACCCCTGCACTGCCTCCATGAATTTGGCAGTGGGGGGCCACCCTGGGACACCCCAAAGGTAGGAGCAGTGGAAAGCTGGTGACAAGAAATCAAATGTCCTCATCATTAATGGTGACATGCTTGTCATGGGCCATGACAGGGCTGAGAGGAAAGGGAAGAGTGGAAAAAACCCTAAGGAAAACAGCAGCAGGGATACCTGTGAGGAACGTGCATAATGGGTTTATTCAACGAGGAGACAGGAAGGGGAATTTTTATTTTTTTTTAAGGGTAAGTATTCAACTAAAGCTGCCTCAAATGGGGCCAGGCCTTAGGGAGAATGGATATTTTAAGTGGCAATTTATTCCACTAATAAAATGAGAAGGATGCAGGTGCTTTGGCAGGGCTGGGCCTGGCTGATCAGAGCTGGGGCTGCAGCAGCAGCCGAGCGAGGGCTCCGGCACAGCTGGTGCCTCTGCCTTTATTATGGGGCTCCTCTCCCTGGTGCCAGCGCCTGTGTCTGGCTCCCAGCTGGCCAGGAAGTGTTCCCCACATCGGGATCTCACCTCCAGCCCTGATCAGAGGCACAGAGAGGTGTTTTATCCGAGTGCTGATGCCATCCCTTCTGCTGGGCTCGTGTCCCCGGGCTGCTCAGCTCCTGCACCAGGTGATTCCACAGCAGGAGGATTCTTGGTAACAAAAAGACAGGAAATCTTCACAAACTGGATGGTGCTGTGCTGTTCAGATTGCTCAGGGCTCCTCAGGGCTCTGGCACATCACAACCTGCTGAGACCAGGCCACCACCCAGCTTCTCACCATCAGAGTGCACAAGCTGAAGGGTTGTGGGGATGTAAAACTAAACTCTGAAGTGATGGGAGTGGTAAAAAACGCTTTGCAGCATCACAGCCCTTCAAGCTGCAACCCCAGGTAGAACTGCAGCTTCACTCTTTGTTTTTGGGTCATTGTCACCAGTATTTCCAGCTTGGCAGTGACTGGTGACACGCAACAGAGCAGGTTTCAGTTCTGACCCAGTCTACACCACAGGCAGATGAAAGATCATCCCATACTTATCCCAGGGAGAAAACACTCTCAATACTCTGAGCTGGCACAGCCCCCTCATCCCCTGTTCCAACATACACTGCTTTCAAACCATCACCCTCATATTAAAAATAAAACAAAACTCTCTGTGTCTCTTTCCTCCACTGCAACGTCTGAGTTGAAAGGGTAGAAGGGCTCGCAGAAAGCCATGGTTAATGTTACCCTGGAAGGATCCAGGACAGCATACCAGAACCTGGGTTTGGCATCTGGGAGCCACTTTTCAGCCATATATATCACCGTTCCTGCGTGCACGCCGGTCCACACGAAATTAGCCCTGTGGAATGCAGATTGAAAATTCCCTTTCCAGCAGCACTTAAGCACAGGAGCTAAAATTTGCTCTTTCTCCATTTCCTACCTGTTTAGGAAAGAAGGAACAAAGTCCTGGCCCTTTGTTTTTTGGGTTCCTTCCCGGGAAGGTTTGCCCAACCCACGTCTGCACCGCGGCGTTCGCAGCCTGAACAAAGACCTTTTAAAGCAGCAGCAGCTCCCTCCAGGAGCTCACCACCTGCCTGCCCCTCTCCTCCCCGTTTATTTTGGGGGCTCTTTTTCAATAATAGCTGAAACACGTGTGCAGCCCGGTGGGAGTTTTGTTCCCCCCGTGCCTACAGCGCTGGCTGCAGCCCAAGCGCCAGCCCAGGGTGTGCAGCTGGGAGAGAAGGAAAAAAAAAAAAAGAATAAAACCCCAACAACCTGTGGAATGTTTTCTTGCTCCTGAGAGCTCCAACACTTCCCTGCTTGGGGAGTGCCTGCCATGGCTGGCACTTGCTGCATCCAGCAGCCAACGGGGTTTCCTCTCCAGTGGGCGCCAGCTGGATTTTGGGCAAAGGCTGGGGGTGAGTGGGATGTGTTTAACAACTGCTGGATGGGGTTTTTCACCTGATGCCGTTTGCCTTGTGCACAGCCACCACCCTTGCACGTCCTTGTTGCACGACTGCTGCATCCTCACGAGTGCTGTGGGGGCTGCTTTGCACCCAGACATGGAGGTTTGTCCTCAGCAGCAGGTTTTGAGCTGTGCTTTCACCCCTCTCACACCCCTCTCACGGCCACAAAAGCAGGGCAGATGCTGTTTCCACAGCCAGGAAATCCAGAGTGGTTTGTGCAACCTCTTAACCCCAAATCTGCTCAACCTCCCCCCTCCAAGGACAAGTCCTGCTGTGCCCCACGGTGCCTTCCTTGGTCCAAGCAGGCCATGCAGGAATAACAGAGAATAAAGGATTCATCTGAGGATATGGCCCAGAAAAGGAGCAGGGTACTCTGGGATGTGCTGGAGCTCTGCTTTCAGCTCAGGGCTGGACACCTGGGGAGCATCAGGGTATTTATGTGCTGGCTCGGAGGGATTCATTTTCACAGTAAATAGGGACACCAGACTTTTTCAATATTTATTGGTCAAGATTCAGTTTTGCAGAGTTTTGTGGTAAGTTTATAGCCTGCCCAGGCAGGAGGGCGGCTGGAGATGTGGTGTGGGCAGCACCCCGCGGAGGGATGCTGCCTGCAGCCAGCCGGGGAATGTGGACGGTTCCTGCAGTATCAGCTAAAAACGGGAGCCCGCCCTACCCAGCTCAACTGAGCCGTGCCCCGCGGAAGGCTCTGGGCACAGAGTCAGTGTTTTAATGCTCCGTGCCATTCCCTGCACACACACACAGACTCTCACTCCCCCTCCAGAGCTCTTTCCAACCTACTGGAGTGGTTTAAAGAGGATTTTTTTCATCCGTGCATGCCTGTCTTTCCTCCAGACCCCCTCCCGGGGGACGGGCGAGCCCGTCCTATCAGCCCCAGAAGTGGCGGCTCCTATCACAGCTCCCACCCTCCTCCCCAAAGCCGCAGCCACAAAGGCGCTTGCTCAAGCGTAGCATTCCTGCTCCCCGCGTCCCGGGAACAGCTGTGCCGAAAGGATGCCGAGAATCCCTGCGAGGCTCCAAGGAAAAGATATTAACGCAGGGGGGGAGCAGCAGCGATATAATAAAAAGTCATAATAAAAGAGAGAACCACTGAGTGGATTAGCAGCCCAAACGCCGCTTGGCTTTTGGTTTCCTTTCCTCCAGCTTTTCTGCGCCGCACGACAATCCGCTCAAATTCCTCCAGCCCGGAGACGCTCGGCTCCTGAATTTCAGACAGAACTCCTGGAGGTGGCCAGGCTGCAAGGGCTGAGGGCATGGCTGGGAAATTTAACCGCGCTCAACTCCTGTGCACGTAGGCACAGGCAGCAGGCGCTGGGCGCTGTCTCACACCAGCTTCCCGTGGGGAAATAAAAGGCAGGTTCGGAGCTTGGAGTGTATTTCTCAAATACACAAAGGTAGAAGGATACATCCCACCGTTTTGAAAAACCCTGGCGCCTGCCACATGCCAGTTCTTCCTTCGTGGAAGTGCAGAGCAGGGGGAAATAAAATAATGTAAGGGATCCAGAGGGATCATCAGGTTCAGCTCCTCACCGTGCACGGGACAGCCCCAGGTCCTGTCACTGGTGCCCAGAGAGGACAGATCAGTGCCTGCCCCTCCACTTCATGAGGAAAGAAGACGGATTTTCCCTGCTGGACGGCTCTGACCCAGGCTGGGCTCGGGGCAGGGGTCAGGGGTGGGCTGTCCCCATGAGGAGTGAGCAAACCCAGAGTCCTCACCCGCCGCGTGCCCAAACCCAACACCCAGCACAAGGCGTGCGAGGACAACGTTCCCTTTTACTCCTTTCGAAACACCCAGCACGATTCTGGGGGCCCAGAGCATCAGCTGCCTGGAGCCGCCGGCTGCGCCAGGAATTCGGGATGCGACGGGAGCGATGGGAGCGCAGGCGGCGGCGGTGGCAGCTGTTCCCTGCCCGCAGCCCTCCTGCCACGCAGGGCATTTAAATTTTAAAGCACACTCCCCGCGGCTGCTTTCCCCACCGTTCCTGCCCGGCTCACAGAGACCCCGGGAGCCGCCGGACCCCGAGGCACCCATGGGTTCGCTGGTGGCCAAGCTCCTCCTGCCCACCCTGAGCTCCTTGGTCTTCCTCCCCACCATCAGCATCGCGGCCAAGCGGCGTTTCCACATGGAAGCCATGGTTTACTTCTTCACCATGTTCTTCGTGGCGGTAAGAAGGTCCCAATTTCCCCTCTCCCTGCATGTTTTATCCCCCCAGTGACCACCATGCCACTGGTTCACCCAACAGCAGCCAGCACAACCCCTAAAATATCCCTTTTCAGTTGTTTCCCACCCTGTGTGGTGCTGAGCAGCTGATTCTCCAGTTTAGGATGTCCTACAGTGTGGCCTTACAGAGATTTAGGGGTGGTTTATGACAGAGAGGTTATGGAGAAGCTCTGGGTGCAAAGAGCCTTGACTGATTTGCAATGCTTTGGAGCTGGCTTTTCTCTTTGTTTTACAGCTGCTAAGTGGCCATGCTGAATTTGGGCTTTAAATTGCCTCCAGAATCTCTTGCTCTGCCTCTGTCATTTTAGCCAAAAGCACATAGTAGTCGAATTATTGATTTTGCAATTGCCAGCTGGGGATGGGAGCAACGCTGGAGTCAGGGGAGTTTCTGCACTGGGAAAGGAGAGACTCAAACATGCTGCTGAGCTATTAAGAAAAATTATTATTAACCCTTTGTGGGTTGAAATGAGTGTTTTAACAGGCTCTGATTGCCTGGCCTTCCTTTGTGTGGAAATAACGAGTGGAGAAATGTCTGTACATACATGAAATATTCCTATTCCTGCTCCCAGCAATGTGCTGCCCTGGGCTTTGTATTCCTGCTGAGTGGCTCCATAGAGGCACAGATGAGCACCCAAAGCAGAATTCCCACTGGGAAAAATCCCTTGTTTGACTACATTTCAATGATATGCTAAAGAATATGAAGAAAACAGCTCAACACCCAACTGATACTGCATTTCCCACTAATCCCCATCTATCTCAAGGCATCTCGTGAGGGCTGGCAAATTCCTTGGACAGAGAAACTGAGGCAGGGAGTAGATAAAGGATCTTTCCTGTGTGAAAAGCTCTTCCACAGCAGCAGGGCTCAGAACCAGGTTGGTCTCCTTGAAAAGATCCACTGAACATCCCTGACCATTTGAGCTGATTAAAGCACGATGCAGGGGGAGAAATTCTGCCAATTCTATAAAATCTACAGGATCAGTTAATATAAAAACATCCCTGAGCCCCCTGCCCAGCTTCCCAGGGAAGCCAGACATCTACAGTTTCATTTTGCACTGGGTCTGTGTCTGCTCCTCCTCTCTGAGAAAGTCAATAGGAAAATTGGCACGTGTTTCAACAGGAGGTGGAACAGGTCCCCTCCAAAGTGACTGAAGGGGCAAAATATCCCTGAGTGGGGAAGGGAAGGAAGGGAAAGGAGGGGAGGCAGCTGCCAGCGTGGTGGGGAGGGGGTAGGAAGGGCAGCAGCTGCTGCTGTTGCCTTTCTTGTAGGATCCCAGTCCTCCTCCTGCAGGAGAGCAGAGCAGAGCAGTGGCAGCACATGGCCATGGCACACAAGTGCCAGCAACAGGCTCTGCTTCCACCCTTTCTTCCCCCTGGCTCCAGACTCCCTGAGCCCAATCTCAAGCAGGGAAAAGACTGATGGCTGTGGTGCAATCTTTGCCAGAAGCTGCAGCAATTCCCATTATAAATAATATCAGCATCCCCAGTGGGCTGTGACAGCGAGGAGCGTTCCAGGGGCGCCCTGCCAAGGGGAGAAGGGACTTCTTCAGGAACAGCAGGGCTCACTGGTGCTGCCACTGCAAAACCTGCAGGGCTCAGGGCTGGCAGGAAAAGGCAAGAGCCAGGCAAACACTGGGAGCATTCCTCTGATTGCACTGGAAAATATCTCTTGGCTTGGTCTGTGTTTATGTTGCATGACAATGGGTTTTTTTGCAAATAACCTAATCAATGAGCTAATGGGCAGGAACTGGTGGTTTTTAAGGGAATGCACTAATGAGTGAATTCCCCAGTATTCAGAGTCTGGCCCTATTTAGCCTGGACAGTGACCTGGCATCCATACACATTTCATCAGGACACTCATTTTGAATTGTTTTACAAGAATCTTTCGCAATGAAAACCACAACCCCAGAGTCCTCCTTCTGCTGGAGAGGCCGTCCCCCAGTGCCCAGCTCAAAGCAGCTTGGTCATCAGATTGCAAATTCTGGCCAAGAGGCAAATTAAAGCCTGTCTTAGTTTGTACTAAGAGAGAAGAATGCTGATTCTTGGGCAATTTGCAACTGGGAACGATGACATTATCACTCAAATATATTCATTACTGCGTATCAGTGATCCTGGTGTAGCTGACACTGTTCTGGCCTGGCTGGCCATCCTCTCAGCAGCTACACTATTTCAAACCAGTTGATAAGAGCCTTTACCTTACTGTTATGTGGGTAAGAAACTGGTTTTCTAATACTTTTTTCTTTTTAAATAGTTTTACCATGTCTGTGACAGCCCCGGGTTATCAGTGCTGTGCTTCATGCGCTACGACATCCTGGAGTACTTCAGCATCTACGGAACAGCCCTGTCCATCTGGGTGTCCCTGATGGGTAAGAACTGGTCTGTTGTGGCTCCTGAAAGCTCCAGCAGTGGCAGGAAGGGCTGGGTTTGTCAGGATGGGCCAGTCAGTGGGGACAGTCCCCAGAAATGCTGCTGGCTCTGAGCTCCACCTGGCCAGCCACTGAGATTGTCCTTTGTGGAAGTCAGTCTGTGCTGTGGATTAATCCAATTTTGTGTCATTAACACCTTGGAAAGTCATTGCAAATTGTGGGGTCCAGACATGGAACTGTCCTGAGTGGTGGCTGGGGACATTTTGCTCCTGGAGATAAAGAGCTGTGGCACCTGGTGCTGGTGTGGCTCAGGTGTTCCTCTCTGTGCACCAGCTGCCACATGTTCTCTGCTTCAAATGACAATAACACACTGGCAGCCTTCAATGCAGGACAAGACTATGAGATGACTGAGTTTGAAATCTCATATTACCAGGGAATTTCCCATTTCTCCTCTTTTTCCCCATACTGGGCCCATCAGCTTGTCTTGCCTCACTTAGAGGCATTAAGAAATGCAGAATCTCCCACTTCCCCTGGTAGTATGAGAATCAAAGTGGTTTAGTCAAAACAAATATAACTTCCTAGTTCATCAAAAGCCTGCTCTGAGCTGATGGGAATATTAGATCTGCTTAGAAGAAGCAGAAATTTATTTCACTTCCTTTTTACTATAAATCCCACCCCTTGCCCTGTTATTCAGTTTTCCTTTTCCCATATTTGCTTCACTCTCTTTTTCCTCATTTTGTTCCTTTTTTTGCCACCAAAACAAAATATAAGAGAAATGGAAAAAGAATACAAGAAACACAAAAAGTTCAAACCCATCATTTTCCCTTTTTGTCACCATGCTTTTTGGAAGGATGTGATTATTGCTGGCAGGAGAAGAGAGCGAGGTCAGGGGAGAGAGATGTTCCAACACCAAAGGCTTTGCTCAACAATTTTGACCATTTCTAACCAGTTCCCACTCCAGACAGCATCCCCTTTCTCTTCACAATGAGCTGGGGTCAGCAGCCCCAAAATGCCCACAGGACTTCCCCTCTGCCCCTTGGGGCTCCAGGGAGGGTGCAGGACCTCCAGCAGCCTCAGAGCCCAGTACCAGGAGGGGTAACACCTCTCAGCAGGGTAGATTCATGCAGGAGCATCCCCCTTCAGGGACATGCAGTAGGATAAATTTTCCATGCAGGGAAAAATGTATGGGGAAAATATTACCCTTAGAAATGGCTTTGTCCCCTCAAAATGTGAGTCCCAAGGGGGCTCCCCCAGTGCTCAGGGCAGCTCAGCGCTCTCTCTGCTCAACTGGAAAAGCCAACGAGGCAAATCATTTCCAAAGGGCATTTTCAGTGGGTAACAGCAGTGTCAGGGTAGGTCAGAGCTGATCCAGACACTTTGGCTCCTTGCAGCAAAATTCAACTTGATTGCTTCATTACTGCGTTCAAAAACCTCGCAAAGAAATACAAACCCTGGACTACAACGTTTAAAATATTGACCCGCTGGGAAACAACAGAGATTAAAATGCGGACATTATCCCTTAGCCAAACTCCCAATAAAAGCACGATCCAAGGACATGGAAGGTGTGGTGACTGAAGCCCAGGGAAGCCTCTCGCTGTGGCTTGTAAAGCCCGAGCGCACATGTGCGGACGCAGACCCTCGGGCAAACTTCCCGGAATGCAAATCCAGGACAGCCATAACACAGCTGTGCAAGCTGGAAAAGCATGGAGCCCACTGGGATCCATAACTTTTATCAGTTATTACCCCATTCTGTGCTAAACAAAAGCCTCTAATAATTTACTCACACTGGCGACTTCCAGCTCGCAAAGCCCGGGCAGGTGCCGGCGCGGCCGGGCAGGCGGGACCCCATCCCGGGGAGTCCCTCTGCACTGGGGTGATGGAGCCTGTGCCAGAGTGAGCTGGCAGGTTGGGGAAGGTTGGAGATGCAGGATGAACCTCAGAGCTGACTCGGGGCTTGCAGGGCATGAGGGTCTTTGCAATCGCCTCCCACTTCTGGGTCAAGGAAAAGGGAAATCATAGAATCATAGGGTGGTTTAAGTGGGAAGGGGATTTAAAGACCACCTTGTTCCATCCCCTGCCATGGGCAGGGACACTCTCCACTGTCCCAGGTTGCTCCAAGTCCCATCCAACCTGGCCTGGAACACTTCCAGGGATGGGGCAGCCACAGCTCCTCTGGGTAGGGAATCTCCTTTAAGCTTCCCCATGCAACACTGAAATAAACCCCCTAAAATCAGCTCCTAGACCCATCACTCGGACACCTCAGGATGGTTTGCTTTGCCCCATGTGCCTCAGTTTCCCCAGCGGTGTGACACAAGAAGGGCAAACCAGACAGGGATACAACCCCAGGCCAGGTGGGATGGACCCCAGGAAGGCTTTAGGGGAGCAGCTGGAACAGGGGGGCTGCGAGCTGATGCTCCCTGTGCTTGGCCCCTCAGCCCTGGCAGAGTTTGACGAGCCAAAGAGATCGACCTTCATCATGTTTGGCGTCCTCACCATCGCCGTGAGGATCTACCACGACCGCTGGGGCTACGGCGTCTACTCGGGCCCCATCGGCACGGCCGTGCTGGTGATCACCGTCAAATGGGTACGTGGGGCAGGGCACTGGGCCTTCCTGGGATGCTCCTGGGGGGCAAAGGGCTGAGCCCTGCGTGGGGCAGCCCAGTCTGTGCCAGTGATTTCCAGTGGTTGGTGGTTGAACAGCATTTCTCCCTTAACCTGAGCAGAAGGCAGGCAGACAGCAGCCTCTGTGATAAGTGCCAGACTGGATCGGTCTGAGCAGTCCACCACATCTCCTGTCCCTGCATTTCTAATCAGGAGGAGTGTATTTATGGAGATTTTACAGCTACTCAGAGGCAGAGGGGTCTGGTAAACTGCCCCAGATCTGGGGAAGATGTGGATGAAACACGGTGATAAAGTGGGGAGGAATCTGTCTGCAGTCTGCCTGAATCCAGTCGGGCACAATGCTGCAGTCTGTGCCCCACTCACAGCACGTGCTGTGCACCCAGCTGCAAGTGAGGTAGGGGAGCCACTGGCAGGAGTGGGCAAAGAGTGATGGGATAAAAATTGCGGAAAGATGATGCCAAACATCACAGAAACACAGAGGTGCAAACCCCAATTATAAACTGTCATTAAGCCAGCAGCTGAAAGCAAGGTGCCACCATGGGGAGGGGATGGGAGCACCCTGCATCCTCCAGCCTACAGATGCTGTGCTGAGATCTGCTCTCCCAGAGACTGGGTTTGTGAGGGCACACACTCTCTGAGCTGGTTTTGGGGCTAAATATTAAATAAAACCAGTATTATTACGAGGAATGAGGCTGGAGCAGCCAGCTAAATCCAGGTGAGTACACTTGGTGTTCCCTCTCCTTCCTCCCAGCTGCAGAAGATGAAGGAGAAGAAGGGGCTCTATCCTGACAAGAGTGTCTACACCCAACAGATTGGTCCTGGCTTCTGTTTCGGGGCGTTGGCGCTGATGCTGAGGTTCTTCTTCGAGGTACCTGTGTGCACTCACCCTCCCTGACTCTACAAGCTGTAAGGGACATCACCAAGGGAGGAGACCTCCCCACTCACACTACTGGGCTGCATCCAGCCTTGGACAAAACCCAGCTCAGGCCTGGGGCTGCAGGGTTGGCGTGCTGAGGTCTGGCAGCAGGGACAAGGCTCCCTCTGTGCTTGTCCCCACCCCTGGTCCATTGGGGGCAGGTGTGACAGCAAGTGGCACACGGGGTGATGCTCTGTCTCTTCTTCCCCTGTCAGTGAGTCACGAGGACATGGGATGTGCTTTCCTCAGGCACACGTGGTCCTCAGAATGGCTTTGTCAAGTGCGAGCAGGGATTTTTGGAAACTGGGCACGGGTGA
Source organism: Notiomystis cincta (assembly GCA_013398075.1). NCBI lineage: Eukaryota > Metazoa > Chordata > Aves > Passeriformes > Notiomystidae > Notiomystis > Notiomystis cincta. The sequence goes on from VZRX01007097.1 coordinate 281,944, forward strand.
CTTAAGGACACCTCGCAGCGACGCGGCAGGGACTGGATCCAACCCAGGCATGGCCGGATCCAGAGCTGGCTCACGCCAAAGAAAAGACTCTCAGTGACTCCCAGGGGCACTTGATCCTGTGTTTATATCCTTCTGCTCCTGCTGCTGGCCAGTCCTGCTCCGAAGGGTCCGTGTGTCCCGCCGGGCAGGCGATAACCCCCCGACACAGCTGCCGGCCGTGCCTGCGCTCAGCCCCGCCGTTACGGCTGCTCTGTGCTTTGGGAGCTGCGAGATACAACCTCACAGGCATCCCCAAGGATTATTTTTCAAAGCATTTAGTAATTGCAAATTCTAGCAGAACATAAAAATGTCACTTAGCAGAAGCCGCCTCCCCGCGCGCCCCGGCCTCGCCGCCGCGTCCTTTGCGGGGTAATGAAACACTTCATTCAAGAATTGGGAAATGTGTAAATTAGAACGTGTTAAATCCACTTTGCTTTAGGTTTTTTTTTTTCCCCTCTCGCTGGAAATCCTTTCTTCTCTGACAGCAAAGGGAGGCAGAAGGTTCAGGAATCTTTTTTACTCCCTTCCTTTCGGCTACTTGCAGAAATTTATCGTTGCGCGCCTCACGCGAGCCCGCGGCTCCCGCTTCTCACTGCGCTCTCCCTGCCTGCAGGAGTGGGATTACACCTACGTGCACAGCTTCTACCACTGTGCCTTGGCCATGGCCCTCGTGCTGCTGCTGCCCAAGGAGAACAAGAAGGCTGGGAGTGCCGGGACCCCCGCCAGGCTCGACTGCTCCACGCTCTGCTGCTGCGTCTGAGCCCCCCGGGCACGCGTGTTCCTGCTGCTGGGCCATGGAGGGCTGCAGCCAAAAGGAAAATGCCTGCCTGCTGGGTTGTCCTCTGGCACACTGGCTTCTTTTCCCACCAGCTCTGTGGATTTTCTCTCTTGGGAAGCTTCCTGAGTAACCTGGTCTAGTGGAAGGTGTCCCTGCCTGTGGCAGGGGGGGTTGAAATGGGATGGGCTTTAAGGTTCCTTCCAAACCATCCTGGGATTCACCTTTCCACCATCAGCCCTAGCAAATCCCACACTTCCAGTTTGGTACATACCCATATTCTCCCTGGAGGAGCACTCAGCTGGGCTGTGACCTGGCCCTTGCCCCAGGAGACCCCTGCACCCCCAGGCCATGTCACCTTCTCCTGGGCTGTCCCTTGCACTGACCTGGCAAGACCCAAGTTGTCCCCTCCGTGCAGGTTTGCCCAGCCTGAGCACACAAAGCTTCGTTTGCAACACCCAATTAACAGAACCTGTATTTTTCTGTGAGATATTAACTATTTTATTTATGCATTCTCTTGCTGTAAATAATATATACTAACTAAGACTTTGCCAGTGTGCAGTGCCAGCATTTCTTCAGCGGGGCAGGAAATTTTCCAGCTCCACTCAGCTCAATCGAGGGCAGATGCCAACTCCAAAGCAGGGCTCTGGGCACAGCCACCACAGCCCCTCGATCCTGGAGGGACCTGCAACACTGGGCACTTTGTCCTTGCAGACCTGCAGGCACAGGCAGCAGGTGCCTCATTGGTATGGAAAGTACATGGAAAATGAGAGGCAGAGAAAAGAAGCTCCTGGAGGGAGGGGGGAGGGCTGTAAGCCTATAACATCTCCTCTAACAGACTATTTACTATAGCAGAAGTGTATGATTTATTTAGACTGTCTGGGAAAAAGGCCAAGACTATATGTCATGGACAATTAGAGCAGTATTGATATACAGAGATGTCCACAGAAAGCCCACATTAAGCCTGGGTTCCTCTGGAAGAGAAATCCACCCCAGTCATTCATCAGAGCAACTTCCTGCGACGGGGCAACAACCAAAACTGAATGAGCTTCCAACAAAAATACAAATGAATTATGAAGCCCCAAGCATCCAAGAGTCACTGGCAAGCGGTGGCACAGCTGATGCAGCTGCATGCAGAGGCAGAGCTAGCAAAGAGCTTTCAAAGGGTTCCCCAGCACCTAAACCAACAGAGCTCCACTCCTTCACAGCACCCAGTCCCCAGGATGTTTACAAGATGCTCTCAGGGTTGGTGTGCAAGGTTATCCTCGTTGCTTGCACGCCACTGGAGCGCTTTGCCCTGTGAGGGCTGCTCAGAGTGGCCCCAAAACCAGGCCTGAGTGCTCTGGTTTGGAGTGCAAGAAGCAGCTCAGCACTGCCTGCAAGAGATAGCCCTGAGGGTGCACAGCTGCTGCCCAAGGGGCCACCCCCCTGGGCATCCCAGGGCCACGCTGGCTCTTTCCTGGGTGTTTGTCAACCCAAATGCAAATACTCGATTCTGATCCTCCCCAGGAGCCCAACCAGCAATGCCAGCAGCATCCATCACTTGCTGCAGTCACTGACCAGAGGCTCCCTCATGCCACCAGCTCATTTTGGGACTGTTTGGTCCCTCCTGAGCTGCAGTGACAGGCACAGCCCTGGGGACATGGACACTGTGGTCATGGTGAGAGCCTGGTGAGGGTCCAGTGCTGGGAGGAGGGCCCTGGGTGACCACAACACCCAACCAGGGCTGAGCATGAGGGACCAAAGGTTGGCAAACCCCATGCAAACAAGGAGGGCAGGTTACCTGAGGAGCAGCTGAGGAGCTCAAACCTCCTGCTCCCTCCTGCCATGTATTCAGCTGCAAAAAAATCCCAACCAAAATTGTCTTGCACACAGCAAAATCCCAAGCAAGGTTTGCTTTGCCCCTTCCTCTCCCTGCTGATGCCCAGGGCGCTGCTCCAGCTGTGCCAACCATCCATCCCTTTTACATCCCAGTACAGGGCCAGCACCCAGCCTTGGGACTGACACACACCTGGGCACAGCCACAGGGTCCCTGCCCTGGCATCAGCCCCGAGCTGGGGGCAGCACCCGACACCAGAGGAAGGTGCAGGGCTGGATTCACTACCCCAGGCAGGATATCCCCTGCAACACCAATGCAGGGAAATATTATAAACATCTACAGCAACGTAGACAAAACAGTCTCTTGTAACCTTTTAGCGCTGCCGAGAGCTTTGCCTGTAAGAGCTCTTGAGCCCCTGCCAAAAATTCTGGCTGTTTTCATAAGAGTAGGTGTTTTCGTCTAAGGTGCAGTCTGAGTGCTGTGACCTTTGTCATGTCTGCTACTGAAATTTCCTGCTTCTCTGTTATTCTCTTCTTTGGTAAGACGATATGAAACCCAAAACTTTTATTGCCCCTTTTAAAGTGTCTTTATAGCTCCCCGTCTACTTCATATACTGTCTTACTCTCCAGTGCTGGGATATTACTTATGGGATCCGGGCTTGATGCTGCGAAAGGCATTTGGGTTTCACGAATCCCAAACCGCCTGGGCTTTTTTAAGATCAGCCAGAGTGAGGGGGGGGGAGAAAAAAAACGACAGAAAAAAGGAAAAAAGGAATGAGAGGGGAGGGACTGGGCTTTCCGCTCCGGAGGCATCGGCATCTGCTACCAGCACAGCCTCCCCTGCCTCTGCCAGGCCTCCCCGGGCACAAAACCCAACATTTGCTTTGTGTCTGGGTCAGCATGGGGTGCCCACAGCCCCCGTGGGGATGGCATTGCACGGCATCTCTTGCCCTGCCTCCATCCCCTGCCAGCTGTGCCCTGCAGCTGGCAGCTCTGATGTGGCCGGACAGCACAGCTGGTGCCAAAGCTGGGGCACATCTGCCCTGGAGCTGGCACTGGGAGAGGCCAGCCCTGCTCAGGGGGCTCCCATGCACCCCATTTCCCAGCCCAGTTCTGGTATCACACCAGGGATGACGTGTCCCAGGGAAGGGCTGTGCTGCCGAGGCTCCGTGCTCCCAATCCTGTCCCTCGGGCTGTGGAGCATCACCCCCCTGTGCAGAGATTGTGGTCACAGGGATCCCCTGGGATCCCACCCAGCTCTGCACACTCCCCAGCATCCCCACTGCTCTGGGAGCAGGGACCTGGTGTGCCAAAAGGGAGAGGGGCTGGTGGGACTGTCCCCTCCAGGGGGATGTGCCCCCACACTGCCACGGCAGGGCTGGCAGAGAAGGGAATTAGGACCTGCTCCTGCTGGAGGGGAGGCTTCCAGAGATGTCTAGGCAGGCTCAGTGCCAGCTAATCTTCCAGGCAAACTTTATCCAGATCCTTTTGGCTGCAGAATGTGAAAAACCAGCCAGACCCAAACATAAAAGCCTGGTTTCTGCTGCCAGCTGCATGGGGCACTCCAGAAAAGGCCTTATCACCATGTGAGTTTTGAGAGAAGGCTTTGGGGTTTTTTTCCACACGCTGCTCTTCCCTCCTCACCCTCCCACTGTCATTCCTCCATGCATGTTCAAGTGTTGGACCTGGCCAGGTTAATGCAGATGGTGGGGCCAAGGTTTCCCTTGTACCCATTTTGAAGCCCTCAGGCCACAGTGGTACCACCCCACTTCAGAGAGTGTTTCTGCCCCATCCTGAGGCACCAGGAGCTCATTGGGAGCAGCCTTCTCCCTGGAATTGCCAAAAGAACAAAAGTTTCCCCTGGAAATTCAAGAGTAGGGGCAGGGGCAGGGGCAGGAGCTCTGTGGGGAATCCAAGGGAGAGCTCTGGCCCCAGGGTCCACCATCACCCTCAGGTGTGCAGGTGATGCCTGTGCCCTGGGACAGGGATAAATCAGGTCTGCAAGAGCAAAGGGAAGTCACCAGCCACGTCCTCCACAGTCCCAGGGCTCCACAGGCCCAGGGCATGGTGCAAATGCAGTGTGAGAGCCCAGCCTTGTCCATCAGCCTGACAAAAGGGGAGAAGGAGCAACTGAAGCACCAGCATGGGACCACCTGGGACCTCTCAGCTTTGCTCCAGCTATCCCAGCCCTGATGAACATCCTTTTTGGGTGCACAGAGAAGGTCTCCTGCTGCTCTGAGCAGTCAGAAGGCACACAGGGAAAGCAGGATGGAGTCAGGGCAGATGCAGCCAGAGGAATCAGTAGAGTGGTACCTCCTGAGAGGGTGCAAAGCTGCCTAACCCAGCACTGATGAGAGAAAAAACACACTAATGCATCAGGACTCTGCTTAGAATGCTCCAGCACGTTTCTCTTCCCTCCTCTTTGCTCTCAGCAAGATTCCCAACCAAACTTCCCAGCCCAGTTGGTGTGGGCAGGGCAGCCCCATCCCGCTGGGTATTTTTGGGCAGCACTGGGGGATTTTTGGGGCACCGCAGACAGACTGAGCAGTTTTGGGGCACAGAGGAGCTCAGCTGCAGCACCACAGACAGCCTGGGGTCCAGCAGGGAGCCCTCACACCCTCCCAGGTGTCCTCTCCCCACGGCAGCACCGGACACGGCCGTGGACTCAACCCAAGGGACCAAACCCCGGCGCGGGGCAGAGCGGGTGCGGCACAGCCGGGATCTCTCATTCCAGGGATGCTTTCCCAGCTGCAAAACCCCGCTCCAGACCCAGGTTTGGGGTCTCCAGCCTCCCCACTGCCCCAGCAGAGCGGTCCCAGGTTCTCAGTTTGGGGCAATCTCCCAGAAATTCTGTCATCATGCAGCGCATCACGCACACTCCCGGATCCGCATTACACAGAGCGTGGCCCCGCTCCAGCGCCTCTTAAAGCCAGTGGAAAAACCCTCCCTCGCTACGATGGGAGCTGGCTCGGGCCCCGCACGGTCTGACAGATACCACGAAGTTGTTTTAAGCTGGGAATATCTCGTGGCCCCAAAGTTTCTCCTGGAAAAGCACAGGGCAGGGGGTCTGCAGAGCTCCCAGCCTTGGACCGCCTCTCAATGAGCGTTTAACGAGCCATCGTTATCTGATCCACGTGCTCCAAATGCAAGGAAACCGCTCGGGTTTCCAACTGCACACATCACCTGATGCTCATAAAACAGGCTGATGTGTCTGGGAAGCCCCAGACCCAAAGAAACACTATTTAAATGGGGGGGGAAAAAAAGTCAATTATGCTTTAAAAACACCCGTGTGGGCAGACAGGGATGGTGGCTGCTCTCCCCTGCTTTCCTCTGGTTTTCCAGCGAAGCAAATATTCACTGATAAAACTCACAATCTCCTTATAAAGGCAGGATCGGTTTGCCTGTAAAAGGGAAGGTTTGGGGGAAGTTTTACACACGTCTCTGCTCTCTTTATGTCTTTATTTGCATTTTCATTTCCACAGTAGTGGAGCTAATCTGAATGGAGCAGGAGCGAGGGTCCAGGTTACAACCAAAGTATCAGGTAGCACCTTCACATCTGGAAGGGATTTTGACACAACTTCTCCCAGACTGTTACAGACAGTTTAAAAGCAAAATCTGATAAATAGCAAATGTTTAACAAGTCAATAGGAAGCTGCATTTGCAAGAACATGTGGCTCTAGCCGGCCTAGCACCGCTGCACTGCCAAGGCCCTTCAAACGCGTCCGCCACATCCCCGCAGCACACGGCGAGGGGCTGCCGGGCTCTGCCCCGGCCCAGGCTCAGTTACAGGGGAAGGATTAAACACAGATGTGTCTTTGTATGGCCAGACATCTCCAGCTTCAAAGCCTCAGAGGGTCCCGAGCCTCCCTGCTTCGGTGGTGAGGGGCTGGCTTCTCCTTGCCAGCCTAAACCCAGCCCCGTTCGCCGTCCCCGAGCCCCCAGCCTCGTGTTTGTGGTGGGGAGAGGACAAAGGGAGCTGAAGAGCTCAGGAAAGCACCACAGAACCCATTGTTACAAACCTCCTGGTGTGCTGGGCACTGCTGCCCCTGTCAGAGGAGGTTTTGGGGCTGCACTGCCTGCTGGGGCCCCTCTCTGGTAATCACGAGCACACAAGGTCTCACCTCTATTTCGCACAGCTTGGGATCCATGAGTGCCACACTCCACAAGCCAGAGGTGCATTACACCCATTTATACCCATTTACACCTTGGAAAATACTTTCCCATCCCTTGGGAGCCACAGCCTCCTGAGGACAGAGCTCCCTGGCCACCCAGGCAATGCTCTCCTGAGAAGAAGTGCCACAGGAGGCAAAACACCCCCACACAAAATCTCCTGCAGTGTTGCAACCCTGCCTGGTTTGGGGATGCTTCATTCCCAAAATGTCGGAAGAGGCATTAAAATGGAGAGAATTATGCAAGGAGGGGGGAACAGAGGGGGAGACAGAGCAATAAGAAGTGACCAGGAAAACCACCAGAAACCCTCCAGGATGCCTGCCTATATTTAAAGATAATGTGTCCAGCCCTCTTGCCAAGTCCCACTCATTTGGAGCCGGGCTCATGTTTTGGATTAATTTTAAGGCAGTTCCTAAAGCATCTCACTCGCACAAGGAAGAATTTTTGCCTCCCTGGCCAAGGTGACCTTTCAAAAAAATCTCACTCGCTATTTTTCAACCTCTCACTCATTGAAAATTGTCATGGCCCGGGTGCTGTGGGGCACTCAGTGCAGACAGTTTGTGTTCTGGCAAACCCCAGCCCCGCAGAGCATCCCAGAGTGGGGTTGGGTGTGAGGATGGGGAGCCAGGGGAGGATTTGTCTGCAGATCAGAGCCCTTGCCTCATCTGTGAGCATCACTTGACTGAGCACAGGGGGCAGAAACAGCCCCTCCTGCACACCCACATCTCCCCAGCCACCCACCATGGGCTGCTTGAAAGTTTTCCTTTTAAGCTCTTCCACAGAAAGTCGGGTATTCGGGGTTTTTTTAAACTAAAATATTGTGTGGACACGTGAATGTGCTCTCCAAAGCAGTACCTTTTCTCTGAGGAATTAAATTACAGATATTGCCCCCAAACTGGGACTTTCCTGTGGATTTTCTGCTCAGAGCCTCCCCAGAAGGAGCCACCTCAAGACGTGCCCCAGCTGCTCAGTCTCTACTGGGAGGATTCATCCCAGAGGTGTCATTCCCATCTCCCAGCCACAACACAGAGACAGTTTTGGAGCAGAAACATGAGAACAGACACTCCCAAACCCTCCACCCAGCCCACCTTCTCACCCAGGCATCTGCAGCATCCTAATCATCCCGGAATCCAAGGCACGTCCACAGGGATTTCAGATGCTTCCCATTTAGCTCCAACATTTGCAAGATGCTCAGCCACTGACTCATGGAGGGCCAGGACAGCCATGGCCCTCACTGCACCGTGGCAGAGCTGACTGCACCACCCCAGAGGGGCATTTGGCAAAAAAAAAAGGGATTTTTGGAAACCAAGCAGCCCTTGGTACCACACAGCTTTCCCAGCACACCCAGGATGTGGGGCATGGAAGTTGCTGCTTTTTGCTGGTGATGCCAGATGCCACACTGGGGTTTTGAGGGAGTGATTGGAGCAATGAAAGGGAAAAGAACCACCTGAGAGGGACTGGGAAGGGGGAGCTGCAGGGACAGCTCAGTGTGGGGGCACAGAAGGTGCAGGAAGGGACTCCAGGGGCTGCAGGATGTCAGCAAACACTCAGCTGCTGCCTGGGTTTTTGGGAGCAAAACAGGGAGGGCCAGGCACTTTCCTTTCCTCACACCCCAAGCCCTAAAGATCAAGTGACAACAGCAGCAATCAGAAATTGTCCCTTTGGCTGGAAAAATATAAATCACAAGATCTTGCTGCTCCCTGAGTCCACAGGCACCAAAAGCAGCACGAGGACCTCCTTCCCTCAGCAGCTCTGCTACATGAGCATCCCTTAGGCCCTGGGGGAACCCAGACACATAGAGGCAGCCCCAAAAATGAGGCAGATATTTGGGGGTTCAGTTAAGCACAACCAGCAAGAAAAGCCCAGCTTGGGTTTGACTGGCTTTGGGAGATGAAGCTTTTAGGGCAGCTCTATGGTTTTATTTAAAGCATAACCTCATCCCATGAGGGAAATGCAGAAATTCAAGGTGCCTCTTGTGCAATAGATGCTGCTCCCTACTCAGGCAGGTCTGGGATAGTGCTCAGAGTTTTGCTACATCCCTGTCCAGGCTAAAGGAGAGACCACACACAAAACCATTTCAGGATGCCAGCAGCTGTGCACAAAGCATTTGGTTTACATTAATTATGTCTGGACAAAAAAAAAATAAAAAAAATAAAAGGGGGAGAGAAGGAGAGCAAGTGAGTGGGGAAGAGAGGAGGGATGCAGGGAGGCTTCTGCATCGTCCTGATAAGATCTGCTCTGATCCCAGCAGGTCACAGCTCATGCTGGGTGTCTTAACACCTCCTGCCACCCGGAGCAGCCCTGCCCCGCCCTGTGAACGCCTCGGGGGATGCAGAGCACAAATAGAGCCCCTGACACTCTCAAAGACCCCAGGGGATCCTGTCAAACAAACCAGAGCTTTGTTCCCCGTTCTGCTTCCCTCCTTCTCCTTCTCTGAGCAGGAATGTTCCCAAGAAGGACCAAGGAAGGCAAAGGAAGTGCTGCCGCTGGCAGGGTGAGATGCTGGCCGTTTCCAGGGTGGGAAGCAGCACATGAGAGGGGATGGTGGATGGTAAGAGGAGTCTTTAAAGCAGGGAAATGCCCTTTGTTCCTCAGCTGTGCAGAAACCCCAGCGGTGGCTGAACAAAGTCCTTCCCCACCTCCTTTCCAGGGAGTGCTGCAGGCAGTGGGGACTCTACAGGGTCAGCAGCTGCCACCCCACAGGGATGGACACAGCACAGAGCTGTGGGCCCCTGGCCCCTCCCCATGGCAAAGGAACCTGGTGCAGGCTGAGCCTGCCTTGCCTTGGGCTGGAGCTGCCAGCAACAAGGCTGGACTGATCACATCCCCACGAAGTAAAACCCACCACGAAGGGCCCACGATGCTGCTCACTGGGAGAGAGGGGGAGTGCTGTTCTCACCTTGGGCTGCACCAGCACCACCCCACAGCCCACCCCGGGCTCGGCAGCACACCCAGGGACATCCAGCCCCGGTGTCAGAGGACACCTGACTGCAGGGACTGGGCTGAGGGCCACAAGGAGCTGCCTGTGACCTCCAGCAGCTGCACCCTCCACGTCCTGCACATCTTCATGCCACACATCCCCATCCCACACAGCCTCCCCGGGCTCTGTGTGCCCACTGGCAGTCCCTGAACAAGGACCTGGCTGTGACAGGAGCTGCACAAATCCTAAATCCCTTCCCATCCCCCAGGAGCCAGCAGCCGGGTCCTGCTCCCAAACGAGTGATGTCAGGTGGCAGCACTGCCAGGCACGGGCAGCTGGAAGAGCTCTGCTGCCATCCCAGAGGACCACAGTGGTCAAGCCCCTCACTGGCAGCAGCTGCTCCCTCCCCAAATCCGCCCTCTCTGCTTGATGAACTTTCGCGTTGCAGCAGCAGCGTCTCGGGGGGCCCCGGCTGCGCACGCCAGAAGCTGGACTGACCCATGTCAGAGGTGATTAATTTATCAGGCTTTTGGCACCCACCGCTCCCCGCCAGAAAAACAATATCCCAAATTCCAGGCCCTCCCGCCCAGCAGATGTGTCTGCGGCCAGGGCGGCCGTTCCAGCCCGGCTCGCAGGAGCCGCTGCGGGGATGCAGCGCCCGAGGCTCCCGTGGTGCCGGCTGCTTCCCCCTCCCGACGGGAATCCACGGCACAGCCTCCTCCGGGGTCCAGCCTCTCCCCCCGTGGAGTGTCCGTGCTGCCAGGCCACTGAGGAGGGCCAGGATGGGCGCTCGGTGACGATGGGGTGTGACCTCACCGAGCCCTCCATCCCGAGGATGAGCAGCACCGTCGTGTCACAGCACTCAGCAGCCCTCGGGGAGTGTGTCTGGGTTTGAACCAAGTGAACACTGATTCAGGCCTAATTAAATTAGCATTAATCTGTTATCATCGGGGAAACACGCCAGGCCTTGAAGGGACAGATTAACGAAGTTGTTGTTGTTAGTGGAGAGGGTCAGAGGACGGGGACGGGGCACAGCTCCCTGAGCCCTGAACTCTGTCCCTGCCTCTATCAGGGGTTTAAAGCAGGAAATCAGGAGGGCAGTGATATCATTCAGATGCTGCAGAGCACTTGGATGTCGGGCAGCCAAAAAACGGGAGATTTTTTAACCTCTCCTCCCACTCCGCTGCATCCCCCTGGATTTCAGAGGATGGATGGGAGCCCCTTTGGAGCACAGGAGCAGCCAGTCCCTCTGCTCCCAGTGCTGGCCACAGGGAGAGCTGCTCCTGGCCCAGCTCTGAGCTCGCCCTGACATCAGGGTGAGGGGTAGAGAGGGGGGGACACGGGCAAACTGCCCATTATTTATCCCCAAAAGGCCACCGAGCACCTTGGAAGGAGCTGGAGCTGGACCCCCACGGCCCGGGAGGGGCCAGCGTCTCCTCGAAGGAGAGGTTTCACAATTCATCTCGTTTGCTCGCTGTGGCATTTTCATCACGGTAGTTCGACTTATGCAATTACACAAAAAACATCTAATGAAATCTCGGTGACACAAAACATGAACGTTTATATTGGCCTCCCCGTGCCGCGGAGTTGATCTTGGCCGGGCCGTCCAGACAGACATTCTGCATTCTTCAGAGATTAAGCACTGAAACGCTCCGGAGAAACCCAGCTGCCCGCTCCCCCTGCAGCCGCGCCGCTAATTCCAACCACATGCTCGCCGGCCGGGAAAAGGGAGCGCGTCCCTTACACACACACGGGCACCGCCGGGACCCTGCCGGCTGCACCCCGGCCCTGAGCACCCCTGCATGTCCCTAAATAAACAGCACATCGAGGCACAGAGCGGGAATAAATAAGGTGTGGCAGTGGGATTGCTATGGAAATAAGAGGAGGAATGGGTGACCTGGAGCCGCACCTCGCTGGGTTATCAATCAGCCCGGGAGATCCGGCTCCAGAAGGAGTCGGTGAGCCCGAGAGGCTCTGGGCAAGGGGATTCTCATCCTGGTTTGGTTCTCACCTCCCCACGCTAAAAATTCTTCTGTCTGCCGTTAAAATTAAGGTGATTTTTACGATAAAGGAGAGGGAAGGGGAGGATGAGGCGTGGAGGACAGGGAGTTTGTCCTTGACCACGCACAGAGAGCTGGGCAAGGAGTGACAGCCCTTGGGTGGGGACAAGGGGAGCAGGGACCCCATCCTGGTATTGCCACATCACCCCGAGGAATGAGCGAGCCCTGAGCTGCCCCAGAGCCACGAACAGGTGCCACCAAGTGATGCTGCTTGTGGATGGCCACAGCTCTGGCGAGCAGAGCCACCTTGCTGTCAGCAGCCACCACAAATCCCTGCTCCCACCACGGCCATTCCCGTGTTTTACGGCTCAGGGCAGTGATTCCACTCCAAATCCCATCTCCTGTTGTATCCCAAGGAATGGAGCTCATCCAGGGACAGGCTGTCCAGGAAGGCACCTGTCACACCAGGTGACACCACCAGAGCAAAAGCCACTGCAGCACTGCTTGCACTGCTCCAAACCCCGAGCAAGCCCTCACTGCTGTCCCAGGACAGAGCAGGGCAGATCCCAGCAATTTCTCCAAATACTGCTCAGCTCAGGGACAGGGACCAGCACTGGCTCACCCAGATGTGGCCACCAAGCTCCTGTCCCACACCCAGACCACATCTGGAGCTCTTGGAAAGCCCCAAACCGTCCCTTTGTGAGAACAGAGGGGCTGAGGCACAGAACCCCCCAACCCCAGTGCCTCAACCAGCACCCTCATCTTGAGGGCAGGACAATTCTGACATCCTACAAAACAAGATGTCAGGGCTGAAACTGCTGCTGGCACAGGTCCTGCTGGGCTGTGGGAGGGATCCAGCAACAACAGGGGGGTCAGTGAGCAGCAGCCCCCCCTGCCTGGGGCTGCAGCCGCCTGCCCACTCGGGATATCTGCGAAGGCTCCGGCGTTATCGCCCGGCACGGAAGGAGGAGGGAAGGCTGGAGGAGGGGGGGGAAGAGGGAGAGGAAAAATAGCCCCTTATTCCACTTTCATCAAGGAAGCATCCAGCCGTCCAAAAAATTTAATGTCATATTTTAGCAAGAAAAACAGCTGTTGTGGTACTTTAAGGCCCAGCATATTTTGGCCAGAGCTGCATGTTGTGGATATTGGCTGAGTCAAGGTTAGCTGTTAGAAGGCAGAAATTCTAGACCCGTATGAAGAAACATCGCGTTCCTCTATATTCAGATAATATTTACTTCCAAGCCTGTTTTGTTTTGTTTTCTTCTCCCTCCTGGAGCGAGGCCTGGCCCTGGGGCTGTGGCTGCCCTTGGCATTGCTGCTCCCTGGGCAGGACAGAGCAGTTTGGGGACGATGGGAGCAATGGGAAAAGCAGGGGAGGCTCTGCCTGGCACCTCCAACTTGAGCTTCACCCTCTGATTTTGAGCCCTGCCAGGCTTTGTTTGAGCCATGCCCTGTGCACAGGGACAGGGAGTGGGGCAGGAGCTGGGATGGGAGGTGGCAGGTCCATCCCAGCAGCACAGGCTCTGACAGGGTCACAGCCCCACGGTGCCACAGCGAGGATGGGGGCACACAAGGTGCCTCACAGGTCCTGTGGCACAGCAGGCACAGGCTTTTCCCTGCTCAGTTTGAGTCAAACTTTCATTCCTCCCAAGGAGGAAAGATGCCAACAAATCTACAGCAGGAAAAGCGGGAGCAGAATCCCATGCCATCAATGTCCTGCTCCCCAGGAGGGGCAGCTCTACCCTGGGTAAGGGTAGAAAAAAATTTAGTGTGATTTTAACACAGAGTTTTGCAGCTTTATCTTTTTATACATTTGTTGTGTCAGAACAAATCTATTTTTAAGTTGCCACCTGTATCCAACACTGGCCCCCAAACTGGCCATGCCCAGGGGACAGGTCTGTCCCCCCTTTGTGAGACAGCTCCTTCCAGCTCCCACCTGTGCTGTGAGAGCCAACAGAGCTCCTGGGGTGAGAAAGGTGGGGCAGGGTGCATTTCTACTGGAAATGAAACCCCAAAACCCCAAAAAGAGCTTTGGAGCCCCCAGGGTGCCCAGCCCTGTGCCAGCACTGTGCCACCCAGGCTGGAAGTGACTCAGCTTCTGGTAAAGCTGCTTTGCTAAGGAAGGAAGAAAAGCCTTTGCCCCAAAACAATTCCTCTGTGCCTGCCAAGCTCAGCAGGAGCAATCCACGCTGTCTCTGCTTCCCTGGAGCACCTCACTGTGGTGCCACCTTCGGAGCTGGACCCTCATCCCCCTGCAGCACCGGGGTGTTCCCCTCCACTCCCCACCCCATGCCACACCAAACCCTCACCACAGAGCCACCAAACACAGCCCCACACGGACCACTAAACCCAGACACTCAGAGAGGGAAGGCTGTGGGTGAAAAAGAAAAAAAAAAAAAAGTAGAAAAAAAAAAAAAGTCCAAGGTGGAACCGCAATGTTTATAAAATGGGTCACTGAATTATACATAAAAATATTTTCCTTGTGGATGCAATTACTTCCTGGACTTGTTATTCCACAGATGCTTAAGTTCGCCTCAAGCAGCTCCAATAAATGCTTTACAGTCTGCAAGATCAACAGTAGCAGCGCTGGAGCGGATTGAGCAGCGCTGGTTCAAATTTGTCAGAAAACCACACAGTGTTTGCATGCGCACGTTTCCGAAACCCAAACAAAACCATTCCCAACCGTCGTGCTCCCTTTCCTTACGCTTTTTGATGGCTTTCACATGAGCTCCTCCAGACACGGGCACAGCCCCAGGGGCTCCGAGCACCCAGAAGCTGCCGGGAGCTGCGGGGAGGGGACAGCGAGGTGACAGCTCCCATCCCTGCTCCTCCTCGCATCCCCTCCTCCCGCAAGGTCTGGCTCGCCCCTTAGGGACCTTGCGGGATGTGCAAGGGGCTTAGGAGGCTTTCCCAAGGGAAATGAGTTTCGGGAGCGCGGGGTCAGCCCTCCCTGCCGCGGCTCAGGGCGGGTGACCGGCAGTTCAGGGGTAGGTGAGGTTTAAAAGTGCAGCGACAGCACCTCGGGGGAGCTGCAGCGAAGGGAAAGGAGCTCCGTGGCACGGGCTGGCTCTGGGTTAATCCCTGTGGCAAGGACACTTTTTTTGGTTTTTTTTTTTTTCTCTTCTATCCAGTCACAAAATTCAGAGAAACTCAAAGTCATGAAGGTGCCTGTCTTGGGGTGATTCTGTGGCAATCCTGGATTCCCCATCATCTGCTTGAAGCTTTTTTGTACCTTTAAACTGTTGATGGGGAATACAGGATTGTCACTGAAGATTTTTGCTCACCCTAAAGGCCCCTGAATAAAATCCTGGTGAACACCTTGAGCTTCCAAAACCTCCAATCCACTTTGGTATAATTGAAGATATTTAGTGTCACTGTCACTGATATCGAATGGGAAAGCAGTTGAGGGCTGGGGTGTTGGGGACACCTCAGGATCATGGGACAGAGCACTGTTATTCCATTAAAATAATTTAATATTTGCCCAGAAATCCTCAAGATTCACTGTAGGACTAACAGGTGGGTATAATGAGATTTTCCCAGATCAGCAGAGGGGCAGAAATGTGCTTCCAGGTCTCTGCTTTCACTCCAGGTTTCATCCACGAGGTTTTCTGACAGGACAAACAGGTTAAGAGGTGCCTATAAAAATGGGCTTATCAGAAACTCCTGATTCTCCTGCTTTGAGGATGCAGCTGCCTCCCACCGGCCCTTGGATGGCAATCCCAGCTCATCTTGGCCTTTTTATAGGATACTGCAGCAGAGGGAGGGAGAAGGCAGCATCACGTCTGCCCAAAGTCCCAGATTA
Source organism: Notiomystis cincta (assembly GCA_013398075.1). Classification (NCBI taxonomy): domain Eukaryota; kingdom Metazoa; phylum Chordata; class Aves; order Passeriformes; family Notiomystidae; genus Notiomystis; species Notiomystis cincta. The sequence goes on from VZRX01007097.1 coordinate 297,468, forward strand.
GACACAAAAAAAAAATAAAAATTAACATTCCTGCCCTGGATCCCAGCCAGGGGATGGAGCAATTCAAGAGATGGTCTTGCAGTCACCAGCAAACAGGTGCAGGGTCTGTGGGTCCCTGTGCAAAACCCCAGGGAAGTGGCTGTGGCCAAAGGTGGGAAAAGCTGGGCCCTGCTCCTTGCTCCTGGGGCTGGTCCTGAGGGGCTTCTAAATGCCAAGAGCCTTTTTCTTCCCAAAGCAAAGCAGCCAGGAAACACCAGACAAAAGGTGCCCCACAGTATGGGGGATCTCACTGGGCCACCCAGCTCCAGGTGGAGGCTGGAGGGGTCAGACCCTGCCTCAGAGTGTGATTTGGGGGCGATGGGCAGGGCAGGGCAGGGACAGGAGGTGCCTGGGGGAGCACAGCATCCCACAGAGCATCCCTGGTACCCGCTCCAGCCAACGTGGAGCAGCCCAGGTGTCCCCAGCTCTTGGTGTTCCCCAGGCTCAGCACCCCACAGAGCCCCCCCAGGGGCTCTCCCTGCCTGCTGGCACACTGCAGCCCCTCTGTCCCACCCCTGGCACCCCCAGCCTCCCCAGCCCTCCTGATTTTGCCATTTGGAGGCGGCCAGGGCTCCAATGTGTTCCTCATTAGGAGGGGCAGACAGCCCAGTCTGAGCCCTGATCTCCTTTCCAGTTGGTATCCATCAGCAGATGTACAACAAGTGCTGGGATATTTTAGTGGGCATGTGTGGGACAGAGGCACTGGGGTGTTTTTCTTCCAGCCAGGAGGGTGGATGAAATGCTGTGGCTCGAGGCTGTGCTGGACAGCAGGTCCAGGGAAGGCAGCTCTGCTGTGGTTTATTTTACCAAGGGCTTTGCTGGAAGAAGTGGTGATGAAGTTAACAGCCTGCAAGCCATAATTGGCTCACATTAAAGCAAGGAAATGATATGTTTTGTTTTCCTCCTTTTTTTTTTTCTTTTTTTAAATCATATTAAACAGGCAAAACCCACACAGAGCCAAGGAAGGAGCAGGCAGCAGCTCTCAGGAATTTAGTGGGGGAGATTTTTTGTCTCAAGTGTAAAGAAATCCAGTCCTTTGCCATCAAAGAAAAAGCAACTTCAAAATACCCAGCTGAAGTGGGCAAGGGAAGGGGGATCCAAAAAAATCCAGGTTGTGGCATCACAACAGGCACTGCTCCAAAGCCTGGCCCAGCAGCTCCAACTGGACACAGGAAAAAAGAAATTAAAAGGTGTACTTAAAATTCTTCTTCAAATAATTTTATTTATCCTGCCACCTCCCAGCAAACACAGGGTACCAAAAACCTTACTGGTGCCTCTGGATGTACAGGATATTTCCTGCACTTGTTCTTAAAATTCAATTTTTAGCCCCTGTGGCTGCATCCTGGATGTGGGCTGAGCCTGGAAGTGGTGAAATCGTTGTCCCGAGGTCACAGGTCACCATCAGCCCCTCAAGCCTGCCCTGGAGACATCCCTGCAGGGATTCCCATGGATGTGCAGCCCTGTGCTCACCAAACCCAGTACCCAAACCCCACTGTGCCTCAGCTCCAGGGCACCCAGATGGAAGCAGCCAAATCCCACCCAGTGCTGGACTGTGTGTAAAACCCAAAAAACACCCAGCCCTGCCTTGTCACTGCACAGGTGACCCAGCCACAGCAGGCAGGACAGACCTCAGGGCTGCAGGGACATCCAGGGGTCCCTCCCTCTCTCAGGAGCCACCACAGCCCTGGGGACATTCAGGCTCCAGAAGAGCCTGTCCTGCCCTGCCACTGCTCACACCCAAAGCTGCCACAGGAGTCACAAAGGGAGTGACAAAGCCACGAGATGGCACAGGAAGGGCTGGAAACCCACAAGCTTTGCCCACGTCCCCTTTCTACCCAGTGCTCCAGTTTCACACCTACCCACAGCCACTGGAGTTTGTGGGTCACAGGGTTTCTTGTGAGCTCAAAGAAAGACCCACAAGCAGGTTAAAATATCCCACTTTTGGTACATCCCCCTCCCAGCTGAAGGGCACACACATCTTCCAGCTCATCCCAGCTCCTGGGGTAGCCAGCTTGGAAGTGGGACACAAAACCCCTCACTCCAAGCATGGGGACACAAACAACAGTTCCCTTTGCATGATAACAAGGAAACCCCTCAAAATTCAACCATTTTCCAGCTTATAAACAACAAAAATCCCCAAATACCCTCAATGGGAAATTCTCATTCTGTTTGGAAATGTCATTTCCAAACAGCACATGAGAAATCACACCCGGACCCAGCCCTGCTGACAGGCAAATATTTATCCCCACAAAATTTCCACATAAACCCATCACTTTTGTCAGTAGGTCTGGACACTGGGAGCAGAGTGGGAAGGCAGGAAAAGGGCAGCTGGGAGGCACAGGGAGCACCAGCCCTGCCCAGCAGTGAGCCCCTCTCAGGTCACTGCAAACACATCGGGGCTCCTCCAGCCCCATCCCGAGGCAAGATGCATTTTCCAACACACTCAGAGAAAAGGATTCAATCTGATTTCACAACTCCTTGCACCTTTTTTCCAACCCATGCAGCCCATGCCAGCCTCTGCTCCCAAAGCCTGCAGCACTCCATCATTCAGCGGTGCTGGAGCAGGGTGGATGCTGTCCCACACACATTTCTCAGGCTATTAGGCAGAGTTATTCCTCTGCTCTGTGTTTGGATACTTACAAAGCCATTACCATCTCTCTCATGCACATCCATCATCGGGCCTTCAAGCTCCAGAAAGCCCAAAAAAACTATTTTCCACTCACCATGCAGCCTGCCAGGCTCTGTTCTTCTACTCTGCGTTCCTTCATCCATCGGGAGACGTTTCAGCAAGTTCAGAGTCCAACAAAATAAACAGATGGCAGCCTGAAAGGTGGTGATTTTCTCCTCTGAGGGGGGAGTGGGGTGAGGGATACAGCCAGGGAAGAGCTGAGCTCTGTCTGCCTGGTTGGGAAAGCTAACCTGGGCTCCAGGTGCTGATGCCCACGGGGAGCTGGGGGTGCAGGAATTATTTTCCAAAGCTGTGGGGTTTTGGAAAGCTGGGTGGGAGGAGCTGGAGCTGCTTCCTGGGCTGGGGGACCCCCAGCTGAACCAGCACCACCACTCAGGGGTGCATCCAACACCCACCTTCCCCCCACGTGTCCCCAGCAGCCACCAGCCACCTCCTGCACGGCTCTGGAAACCCAGAGCACTCTGATTTGCAAAATATTTCATCATTGTACCTCTGCACCACCCTGACAGCTCCTCAACAGGAACCACTCCCCAAAATCACCCACTAAGCAGCACCATGCTGCAAACCCCCAGCTCTGCTCCAGCCTCAGGACATGAGGGATGCAGAGAAAACCATCCCTGCCCCAGCCCAGGGCAAATCAGCCCCAGGGCTGCCCCAACCCAGCACAGACACTGGGCATTCTTCCCTCCTGACCCAGCACTCACCAGCTCAGACTCACAGCAAGATTTATGAAAGGATGTGGCCAGATGAGTGATAGAGATGGATAGCCCTGAGGAGTGACTGATCTCTCCCTTACAAGAGGGATAGAAATTAATTTATGAATTGGGTTAGTTGAGTTGCCAAGTGGCTTTGATGCTGGTTATTTTTTTGCATATGTTCGTGATCTATCTCCCAGCTGTCGGGGGGGGAGGAAGGTCCTGGGGAGCTGGAGCAATGCATCACTCAGCTGAGGCAGCCAACAGCTCTCAACAAAACCAGATTGCCCTTTAATCAGCCAGGGGTGGCTCTGCTGCTTTCCCAAAGTGGGCACCTCAGCCCTCCCCTGTCCACCCTGGAGCTCTTATTTGCTGCAGATGTGCAGGAGCCACTTCCATGTGAGGATGGCCAAGCACAGCCTCCAGAGACAGCCCTGCCACCGAGGCTGCTGTCACCTTACACACCCCTTGTCTGCTTTGGAAGGACCCACAGCAAGCCAGGGAGATCTGGAGCGAGGTGGTGCAGCCTTTATTCCTTCCCAAAAATGCATTTTTAGGGAAAAACCCAAAGGGCAGAGCAAGGATGTGGTGCAAGGACCTTTCCAGAGGGACTCCCCCTTCCCTCAGGGGACATCTGGGGACAGACCTGCCTGGGGGCTCAGCCCTGAGCCAAGAGCAGCACAGACTGCAGCTCCCCCTGAGCCTCCTGGCCTTACAGGTGCTTGGAGGCTTTTCAAGACACAAAGTAATTTCCTGCTCGAAGCAGTTGACAAATCTGCGCAGAAACTGGAGAAGCCTCCGTGTTTCAGGGAGCTCTGACAGCTCCAGCTCAGGGCTCCTCTCCAAGGTGCCCCACCAGCATCATCCTGCAGCCCTCACCCACACAGCTACAGCACCCAGCTTTGAGGGGTCCTTTCTGAATCTGCATCAGGCTAAAAAGCAGCTGTTTGGGGTGGGACAGGGCAAACAGTGCATTGCATTGCATTGAAGAGACTCTCTGTACCTGGGTCTGAGAAAAACCTGAGGCCTGGAGGGGTTGGAGTGGCTACAGAGTAACTTTCTCAATGAATGGGAATTCAGATTCCCTAGGGAGTTTGAAGAGCTGCAAAATCCTGTGGTGGAAGCCAGCCCGAGTGCATGGAGCAAAGTGCAAGCAAGGGAGGTAACTGATGGTGTCTGCTGGTGGAGGGGACCAGCTCCAGGTCTGCTGTGACCTCCCTGCTCAGACCAACACAGAGCTGGAAATTTTTTGGGTGAGCTGTCCTTCCCACCAGGACATCCCCCCCAATCCATGACCTTTCTTCCTAGGGGGAAATCAGAGCCCCGAGTCCCTGAGTCAGCTGTAAATCCCCTGCAGGACCAGGCAGTAAAGGCAGCTCTTGGTGGTTGCAGAAGAGGAACCAGTTTGCATGGGAGGAAGACACAGCAGCTCCCACAAAGGCTTGAGGGGTGCAGAAAACATCCACGTGTCCCAAAAAGCACCAGGGGCCAAGGGGAATGATGGAAACAAGAGGAGCCCTACAGGAGTTGGGGGAAATAGAGCTTTTGCTAATTAAATCCAAGTGGCTGTGGGTTCAGAGCTAGCAAGGCCCGAACTAAGCCCTCTCCTGCAGAGTGAGTTTGGAGCTTGCAGCCACCCAGAACCTGCAGGTGCCCCAGCACAACGCTGCCCATGGAGCCCTGGGGGCTTGGGGGGATCAGGGTGAGGGGGGAATGCACCCATGGGCAGCCTGGGATCCCCAGGGGCTGCAGCTGTGGTGGCAGAGGTGCTGCCCTGCCCTTTCCCATCCTCATCACTGCTCTCCATCCCCATCTCCCAGTGCCCACTCCGTGTTCACCTCCCTCTGCTTTCCTCTCCTTCCTCTCCCTGTCTCTGCTCTCCACTGAAAACCTTCCCCAGGGTGGCTCTGGAGGATCCCACAGTTGGACTTTTCCATGAAAATAGAGGCAGCACTGGGCAGGTCTGACTGGTACCAGTTCCACAATGGGAGAGAGTGGCCTGGGCAAAGGGACATCTCTGCTGGAGAGCACAGTTCTGTGTGACATCCCTGCAAGGTCACTGCAGGGGGAGGGTTTGGTGCCCCTGGGGGTGGGCAGGGTGAAGGCTGCAGGTCACCGCTGTCACCACCTCTGTCACCACCGCTGTCACCACCGCAGTCACCCCATGGCTCTTCTCCCACTCGTGTTCCGGCCCCCCCAGTTTCCTGCCGAGGGGCAGCCGGGCGCGGGCCCACGGGGCACAGATTTCTGTGATTAGGCAACGCCAGGCAGCCTCTCCCCTTTCGCTTTCAGCTGCCTCTTCCTCCCCTTCCCCTGGGCAGCCCCAGCATCCGCGCCACGGAGCCATGGAGCGCGGTGACCGCGAGCCCCTGGTGGGCAAACCGAGCTCCTCGTACCGCACCTTCCCGCACAGCGCTGCCAGGAGGCTCGACGGCGACTACCTGAGGTAAGCACCAGCCTGGGGCCACACGGGCGCAGAGGTCGGGCTGTGCCCCCTTCCCGAGGGCAGTGGGCTGGGGGAGCTGGGGAAGAGCTGTTCCGTATTCCTGCCGTTCCTGCCTTGCCTTGAGGCAGGATCTCCTCCTGCCCGAGGCGGCTGGATGAGCCCGCTGGGAAGCGTGATGGGGTTTGTGTGACTCCCACGGGGGCACAGGGGCTTCGAAAGAACCTTTTCCTTTCTCTGCTGGGATGAACCCTCTGCCGCTGGGTCCGTGGTGCCAGCCAGCTCCAGCTTCTGCTTTTCTTGCTTTGTTGAAACCCCTGAAAGCCGCCTGGCACAGAGGGAAGCACCAGTGGAGCAGGAGCTCAGAGAAATTCCACCAACCTGGGGCGGTGCAGGGCCATTCCCTCTGCAGGTGCCACCAGAGGCTCGGCAGAGGCCGGGGGAAGCGGGGTTTAGGTTTCTGCTCGCACCCAACACGTCCTTGTCCCTCTCAGGAGCCTCCACAACAAGCGGCTCTACCTGGCTGTGTTTGCCGCTGTCCTGGGGAACTTCAGCTTCGGCTTCGCCCTGGTTTATCCCTCCCCCGTCATCCCTGCCCTGGAGGCTCAGCCCAGCCCTGCGCTGAGGCTGGACCAGCACACAGCGCCCTGGTTCGGGGTAAGGAGCGGGGGTATCCCTGCCGGGCTGGGGACAGAGCCGGGGGATGCCCGGGGGATGCCAGGCTCGCACAGCGCCCTGGTTCGGGGTGAGGAGCTGGAAGTCAGGGCGGGAGCAGAGCCAGGGGATGGCCGGGGGATGCCAGGCTCGCACAGCGCCCCGGTTCGGGGTGAGGAGCTGGGTTCCTGCCAGGCTGGGGGCAGAGCCGAGCTGCCCGGGGGATGCCAGGCTCCCACAGCCCCTCTCCATGCCCGCAGTCGGTGTTCACGCTGGGAGCGGCGGCGGGCGGGCTCAGCACGATGCTGCTCAACGACTGCCTGGGCCGCAAGCTGAGCATCATGTTCTCGGCTCTGCCCTCGGCGCTGGGGTACGCGCTGCTGGCCGGAGCGCAGGGCCTCTGGATGCTGCTGCTGGGCCGGGTGCTGACGGGCTACGCCGGCGGAGTGACCTCCGCCTCCATCCCGGTAATGCGCCAGGGCAGGGGGCTCACCGGGGGGCTCTAGGGCAGGAGATGCTGGGGATGAGCCGCGGGTCGCAGGGGCAGGAGGTGCTGCGGTGCCGCGGATGAGCTGGGAGGTGATGCTGGGGCTTTTCGGAGGCATCAGCAGAGCCCCAGGGCTGTGTCTGGGCGAGCGGGGCTGGGGAGGGTGCAGCAGCCGGGGGTGGGGAGGAGGTGCCCGTTCGGCAGCCCTGGCACGGCCGGAGCTGAGCCCGCTGCTGCTGGACTTCCTGGCCGGCAGGAAAGACAAGGCAAGTCCTCAACCCCTGCTCCTCCCAGCAGTTATTTCCTCCCGAACGCCACCCTCGTGTTTCACACGGGGGAAAGGCAGGAGTTGAGTAACAGCGGGGCCCCGGAGCTCTTCTCCCGCACCGCGGGGAGGGAGGGGAGCGGCGCTGCCGCCGGGCTGACCCCTCCTCCGGCCAAGGCAGCCGGACCATCAGTCCCCCCGCCAAAGAGGAATTTGGGTTTCCCCTGGCCGCGGGGGATGTCTGTAGGGCGCCAGAGGGCAGGGCTGGCGGGTGATGAGGGGAGGCTGCAGCTCTCTGAAGCAAGTGCTGTCCCTGCCCAGGTTTACATCTCCGAGATCTCCCACCCGGGCGTCAGGGGGATGCTGGGTGCCTGTCCCCAGATCATGGCAGTGCTGGGCTCCCTCGTCCTCTACGCACTGGGCAAGTACCTCTGTGGTCTCAGCGTCCAGGGCGAGGCTGTGGGGAGGGGGAGTTTAAAGTAAACACCTTTCTCAGCAAGCTGATGGCTTGTTCCCCTCAAACCCAACAACCAGGGCTGTGCTGAGGGGGCTGCACAGGGTCATTCATGCACCTTGCCCTGCTGAGGGGTGAACCCACAGCCCACATGGGCCCCTGACTGCAGCTCCAGGTCCTGATGAGGCTTTGCCAGGCCTGAAGGGCAGCACTCGATGACCTTCATGTGCACCACCTGCCAGCACATGCCCAGGATCTTGCTGGGTACTCTCAGATTTGCTGGAATTTCCCCATCTCCTATTGCTTGAAACACTGTTTTAGTAGGAGAAAATATGTGCAAATACATAGTATTTAATACTAGTAGTAGTAGCAGTAGTAATAATAATAATAATAATAATAATAATAATAATAATAATAATAATAGTAGTAGTAGTAGTAGTAATTTTTTTCCTGCTGGGTTTATTGAATTAAATCACTGGGGTGCCCAGGTGGAGGCCAGGCCAGGACCCCCTCCCTGAGTGTTTTGCCCCTAACTGTGCTGCTCTGGCAGGGCTGGTCCTGGACTGGCGCTGGCTGGCCGTGGCCGGGGAGGTGCCCGTGCTTGCCATGGTCCTCCTGCTCTGCTTCATGCCCAACTCGCCCCGGTTCCTGCTCTCCCAGGGGAAGGAGGAGGAGGCCCTGGGCTCCCTGTGCTGGCTGCGGGGGGAGGACACAGATTATGCCCGGGAGTACGAGCAGATCAAGGACAGCGTAAGGAAGCAGGTGAGGAAGCTCAGCATGGGGAGATGCAATGTGGAAACAGCCAGATCCCTCCTCTGGGTGCCTGGTGGTCCCCAGAAGTGTTATCACTTCATGTTTCTGCCTTTGTGCCCTCCAGAGCCGCCGTGTTTCCTGTGCTGAGCTCAAGGACCCCTTCCTTTACAAGCCCATCCTGATCGCGGGGGGAATGAGGTTCCTGCAGCAGCTCTCGGGGGTCACCTGCATCCTCGTGTACCTGCAGCCAATATTCAAGAAAACATCTGTCATCCTGGTGAGCTCTGGGTCCTGCTCAGGCTGCCTGGACTTCACTGGTGGTTGCCCAACGCTCCCAGTTCCCTACAGACATTAAATCCCTTTTTTAAAGCACCTGCCCACCAAAAGGCTGAGGGAGGATGGGGAGCAGGACAGGCCCCACTGTCTCCCTGCTCTCCTCCTCTCATCATCTCCAGTCTCTTACTGGGAGAACAGCTTTGGCCAAGTCATCAGCACCTTTAGGAACCTGCTCCTTCCCCCAGCTCAGCTTCCCACTGGCTTTTTGCAGAAACCAGAGTATGATGCAGCTCTGGTGGGCCTGGTACGTCTGTCCTCGGTGGCCATCGCTGCTGTGTCGATGGATAAAGCTGGGAGGAAGATTCTCCTTTTTGTGTCAGGTATGGCTCTCTCCACTTCTCCCCTCTCTTTCCAAGGGAAGCTCTCACTGAAGGGTTTTCAGGAGCTCTGCAAGTGTGCAGGAGTGGAAGCTTCAGCCCTGCAAGGCTCAGGAAGGGAGGCAGGGAGGTCTCTTTCCCTTGGTGGTGGTTCAGCTCCTCAGAAGGAGCATTCCCAGGAGCCTGGATCACTCACCCACCATTCCCACTGTGCTGTTGCCTCTCTCCACAGCTGGTACCATGTTGGTCTCCAACCTGACCATGGGGCTCTACATCCACTTTGTGCCAGCCTCTCACAACGGCACCGTGGCCAACACGACCCTGGGGAGCTCTGCCAACCTTCCTGCTGAGCCAACAAACTACATCACCCTCATCCCCCTCCTGGCAACCATGTTCTTCATCATGGGTGGGTGCAGAGGGCACAGGGCTGGCCACCAGCCAGGGGAGGGTGTTTCTCATCCAAGGCAGGGGGAGATGGAGCAAGGAGATGGGGTTTGGAGCTGGCAGGAAGGCAGATGTCCCTGGAAAAGCAGGAGAGGTGGCCTCTGGAGTCACTTTGAGGAATGACATGGTTGGGGGGGATGATGATTGCTGGGGTTGCAGGGTGGGATTGCACAGGGCTCTTCTGCCCTCCTCAGTGACCCTCACAGGCTGACCCCCTTCCCCTCCTGCCCTGCAGGTTATGCCATGGGCTGGGGCCCCATCACTTGGCTGCTGATGTCGGAGATCCTCCCTCTCAAGGCCCGTGGCGTGGCCTCGGGCCTCTGTGTGGTCGTGAGCTGGCTGACAGCCTTCACCCTGACCCAGTTCTTCCTGCCAGTCGTGGTGGGTACTGCCCAGGGGTGTCCAGCAGCCCCTGCCCAGCCCCTCTCTGCACCAGCTCACGGCTGATTTCTGCCCCTCTTTGCAGAACGCCTTCGGCCTCGAGGTGCCCTTCCTGTTCTTCGCTGTCATCAGTGCTGGGAACATCTTATTCACAGGCTGCTGTGTCCCTGAAACCAAGGGCAGGTCCCTGGAGCAGATTGAGGCCTTTTTCAGGACTGGCCGGAGGTCGTTCCTGAGGTAGGAGCTGCCCCTGCCCAGGCTTGAGGGCAAAGCAAACCTGTGCTGCTGGAAGTGGAGGCTGGAGCTCCCAGGGGAGAGGAAGGGGCAGCAATGATCATCGTGCTCTGGTTGTGGAAGTTGCCAGCTGGAACTTTACCTTCTCTCCCTGGCATCCAATACTACCTGTTGCTGTCTGCACGACCTGTCAGTCCTCGGGATGGGAGCAGGTAACCAGGGCCAGGCTGGAGACAAAGGTGTCCTGGAACAATGAAGGTGTGGCTGTGGACAGGAGAGCATGGCTGTCCCCTGCTCAGCAGCCTGAGGGCTTGGCAGGAGCAGAGTTTACAGCTGGAGCTGTTCTGGCAAAAGCTCATCATGTAGCTGCAAGAATAAAACAGTTTTGCCTCCAACTGCAAGACATTGCCTTGATTTGCAGAGAAGGGAGGGATGGGAGAGGCAGAGCAGGACTGTGACAAGGGGACCACAGCAGCCTGCAGCCCCCCAGAGGAGTCTCAGGCACTCAAGGACTGTGAAAGAGGCAGAGCCAGACCTTTTGTATAAAAAGCTGCCACGTTTTATTGCTCTAAAAACACACATTACACTAGAAGCCTAATGAACAAGACCAAATACAGTTCACAAAGGAAACCCAGGACAAAAGAATGGGAACAGACAAACATTCAGCTGTAGTGCAAGTGATTCCCTGTAGGAAAGACACAGTGAGTACTGACAACACTTTGTGCTGGGGTGGGTCCTTCCCACCGTGGGGTTTGACCCACCCACAAAGAGGGAGGTGGATGTGCCTCCACCTCTGAGATTTCAACTGCATAGTTAGTAGCAAATCAGCCTTACCCCTTTTCCTGTGTGTCCTGCAAGATTAAGAACTTTTTTCAATGTTTTTTTAGAGCTAACCCGAGGTAAAACTGCTGCAGGAGGTGGTTATGGCTGTGAGGAACAAATGGCCTTGCTGAGTCCAACCTGACTCCTCCCAAAAGGGCAGAAGCACAAAGGCTGAGCTGGGACATGATGTGCCCAAGCATTTGTCCAAGCTCCTGAAATGCAACTGGCACCCCGAGGGCTGGTGGAAATGCTGGCATCCTCCCACTCCTGGGGCACTCAGCCTGCTGTCACAAGGAAGCAGGGGCTAAAACAGCATGTTTGGAGCCAGCCCTCCAGCTGTGCCAGCTGCCATTTCAATCTCCTGCAGCAGGAGATGAGAAATCACCTAAGAGAAGATGTGCTTTATCACAGCATTAATTGAAAACAGCCTAGGACAGAGGGAGAGTGGTGGGCCAAAATAAAAACCAGAAAACATTCAGTATTAAACCTACCCTTTGCTGCTGAGACCCTTTTCCAGAAAGATGTTCAGCCCTGGCTGGAACACAACTTTTTCTAAGCATGGCCTGACTAAGAGAGGTCTCAAGAGCCTCTGGTTTCCACTGACCTTCTGAAGATCAGGATTTCTGGCAGCCCTGTGCTCGAGCATTCTCTTTCTCACATGGCTATGGACCAGCTCTTGATATCTTCACTTCAGTGAAACCCTTCCCTGAAGACAGTGGATGTTTTTTCCTGAGGAAAAAATGACAAAGATGAATTGAGCTTCCCAGGGCTCAGCCTAAGGAGGAAATGCCCCACTAGGAAATGAGGTTGGACTCTTCAGCTCCTGCGAGAACCTCACTGGAGAAGCATTTTCTGAGTGACCTCCTTTCTTCAGCACAGAAAGTCCAAGGGCTTCTGCTACAACCTTTGGAGTCTGAGAAATCACAGTGGCTCTTTGCAGAGGTAGAATGGTGTTTTTATTCGCTGCACACACAGAATCAAGGGGTGTTACAGAAGCAGCTCGTGCCCAGAGCAGCGAGCTCTGCTCTGCTCTCCACGCCCAGCAGGCAGCCCTGGGGCACACAGAGCTGCCAGGGAAGAGTGGCACAGTGCATAAATGCTGCCCTGGTGACTGCTGTGACAGGCCACTGCTCCCCAGGGCTCCCTCCACCCTCGGTGCCAGCAGCTCGCTGTCCTCAGTGCATCACCCGCCCCTGAGCCCTCGCATCCTCTCCTGTCCGAGGCTGGAGAGCAGAACCTCTGATCCCTGTGGATCAGCCATCCAGCCTGGATGCCCTCAGCAGGGCTTGGGTTGAGCCTGTGAAACCTCCAGAGCAGGGTTTGAACTTCATTTGTCCTTGCACAGCTCCAAGCACCCCGAGGGTGCCTCTAAACACAACTAACAACCACCATGCACTGGCATTTAACTACTGTGATCTACTACTCTAAAGCTCCTTCCTATCTCCACTAAGCAGCCCCACATGGAGGTGACACTGTCCACTGGCTGTCACTACAGCTCTCAAAAGCCATGGGTGCTGTCACCAAGCCTGTCTGCAATGATGGCAGCACCTGGCTTGGTTCCAGCTGCACCAGACAGCCAAAATTCCCAAGGGTTCCCACTCCAGACAGGCCCCTGTAGGAGTGGCCACGCTTGGAGTGTGGATCTGAGACACCTCCAGCTGCGGCAGGCACAGACACTTCAAGCAAAGGCTCCAGCTCAGCTCTTTCAGAGGAGTCCCTGAGGCCATTTCCAGCTCAGGGCTGAGCTCTGCCACCTGCTCAGGACGGCAGATGGGTGCAGGTTGTTCCCTCTCTCTGCCCCAGGTCACACCCTGCTGCCACAAAACACACGGTGACAGCTCTGCTGGCACCCGAGGGACCTGTGCCTCGCTGCCAAGGGAGCAGAGCAGACCTGACCATGCCAAGGAGCCCTGGAGCAGCCCCCACCTGCCCAGGGCCCAGGGCAGCAGGAGTGACAGATGAAGCAGGGAGGGTCCCACCAGGTCTGTGCTTCCCCAGACCCCCCTGCAGAAGTCTCAGCCCTTGACCTCTGCTTTGCCTCCCATCACTAAAGCTACTGCAGAACTACTGACAGAGCAAAGCTGCCACTACCAGAGACATTTACATGCATCAGTCTGCAACATTCCTCTACTAAACACTACAGAGCTCCCCACACCCCCCTGAAATCCAAGCAAGTGCCCATTCCGAGGCCAGAGTCTGCCCTTGCACCACCCAGGGGTTATTCCCGCTGGAATATCCCACATTCCTCCTGCAGCATCCAGCCCTGCAGGCAGCAGGAGGCTGTGGGCCATGCACTGTGCTCAGCCCAGAGCTGGGGGCTCCACACCAGCACAGCCTTTATGGGAAAAAGCTGCTTTTATGGAGAAAAATCCAGGCTGGTGGTGCCTCCCAGACAAGGGGTGTGGGAGCAATCCCAGTTCAAAGCTGGGGGGAAGAGGCTTTGCACAAAAAGGGTGCCCACATCCAGCTGCAAAGGCCTCTGGAAATCCTGACTGGTGTGAATCCTCACAGCTCCTGAGCTCCAGGGAAGGAGCAGCAGCTCACAGGAGCTGGCAGCTTGAGGGAGGGCAGGGTCTAAGGAGAGTTCTCAGCACAGGCTGGTGGACAGACCCCTGTGAGAGACAGAACTTGGCCTCCAGTAGCATTTCCCAGCTGGTGGCTGCCCTAACCCAGCAGTCACAGCCCAGTTTTCCTCCCTTCTCTCTCCCAGAAGAGGGGGAAAACACACTTCTGTCAAGCTTGTGGCCCAGAACAAGACAAAGGGGTCAAAGGACAACACACTTTTTTTGAAGAGTCTGAGAAACACCCTGAAGGCTGAAATTGGATTTTGCAGCAGCCAGGGCTGTCCCTGTGTTCAGAGACCCCTGGTGAAATGAGGCAGCCCTGTGAAGGACAGGAAACAGAGCACTCCTTTCTCCAATATCCAGAGAAAATTAGTCCCATCAAAATACTTAAATAAGTAGAAATAAATTATTCCCCTTTTTCCTAATCGAAACAAAAAGCAACCATATAAAAATCAAATAAATTAAAATCCCCAGGACAAACTGTGATGAGAAGAGGGGGATCTGGACTTAGTGAGCAGTTTTGTACTGCATGGTACAAAGCAAACAGAAAAAACAATGTGAAAACCACAGAGAGAGCCTGGAACAGCAAAGTAAAACATCCCAGCTGTCCACACTGAAATGGTGCAGCCTCCTCTCTGTTTGCACAGGAAGGATGTCCCACCTTCCCATACAAAACCAACTCAGGATTGATGCAAAAAACCCACGATTCCAAAGACAAAGGTTGTACCAGGCAAGCAAAGAGCAGGTCCCTTCACACAGGGATGCAGGGAGGTTACAGAGTCCCAGGCTCACGAGGCTCTTGCACATCAGTGACCCTCACATCAGCAAAAAGTCCCACTTGGCTCAAGAAACAACACCCTTTTCAGCTGAGGTGCAGCAAACCTTGTTTCCCTTCTCCCCAGTAAAAGAGTGAAGCTTAAGAAAAGTGCCCTTATTAAGACAAAGTAATTAATTCTTATAATTCAAGTAAATTGCAGTAACTGCCTGCAGCTGTATCCAGAGGAAGCAGGGACTGTGCTTTGGAGGTCCCAGGATCTGCCCAGCAGCTCTGGCAGCTCCCCTGCAGAGATGGATTTCATCTTTAAATGGGTTTTTGCTGGAAGTCCTTTCCTGTGCAGTGATGCCTCCAGTGCCTGGTCCCATAATTAAAATAATGGAAGAAGACCAATTTTAAGCACCAGGGGGTTTTGCAAACCCTGGGTTAGGTGTTGCACCTGGGAAGGGCCATCCCAGAGTGTTCCTAAACACGTGGAACCTGCACTGGCAGGTCCTCTGTCCCTCCTCACCCCTCCAGAGGGCAGCTCCCAAAGGGGCACTCCAAAATAAAAGGCTGGGAAAGCAGCACTCAGAGAGCCAGCACCTCTGCAGCAAAAAGAAAAAAAGGATTAAAAAACAGGGGCACTGTGAGATATTGGGTTGAGGGCTGAGGAGAGAGGGAGTGATGTGCTGAGGTCTGGCTGCTGGTGTGAGGAGAGGACACAGCCTGCCCCAGCCCCTGAGATTCCCAGTTGCTGCAGTGTCCAGGGAAATCGTGGTGGAGCAGGGAGTGGAGCAGACAGAGGGAAGGGCAGAGTGGATTTCCACAGCTTCACCATCTCAGTGTCCAGGAGAGGCCACCCCCAGCTTGTGTCCTTCAGAGAGCCTGTCCCTCCAGGGTCCCTGTCAGCTTCTCTTCATCCATCTGCTTCTGCTGCTGGTGGATCCTGGCGTAGGAGATGGCATCTCCCCTGTGGAGAGAAGGGGCAGAGTGGGCATGGGAGCTCCAGGAGCCAACCATGGCAGGCACCCCCCCAGCTGGGGCCTCTCTCCATGCCCAGGGGTTCCAGGAGTGAAACCACACTTGGTGACCCCCTCCAACCCCCCAAAGCTGCTCTCTGCCCCACAGCTGGGCCATCCACCCAACAGCTGCAGAAAGAAGAGTGAGACCCTGGTCTGAACTCCCAAAAAAGCTCAGAGCTCCAGCAACCCCTGTGACCTCCCCTCCCAGGGCTCTGAGACGAGGCAGATTCTCTCTGGCCGCGTTTACACCTCAGCACAGTTTGTGCAAGAGCAAAGCCGAGCCTTACGGAGGCAGATGGGGGAAAGCAGAGCCTTAGGGAGGCAGATGGGGCAAGGGCTGCAGCTCCACCTGCCCCTTCCCTGCCCTCCACGAGCAGCTGGACCCCCCTTACTTCTTTCCAAGGGCCGAGAGCCCGTAGAGCACCCCGGTGGCGAAGGCGATGGCGTTGCCGAAGAGCGTGGTCAGCGTCAGGCTGAGCACGACGGGGATCACGGCCATCCTGGAAGACAGGGGCAGCCCTCAGAGCCGGGCCCCGCTCCCCAGGGCCGTGGGGATGTCGCTCCCTGCCCGGGAGGTGCCCAGCAGCAGCCCCCAGGAGCATCCTCACCCGCAGTAGAAGGCTGCCTTCTGCCAGGCCCGCAGCCTGTCGGCCCGGGCGGACACGGCGTTGGCGAACTCGATGAACTGGCAGCAGAAAGGGGCCTCGCACAGGAACAGGACGAAGGCGTTGAGCCTGCAGAGAGAGCAGAGCAGAGCTAATCCTGCTGTTGGTCCCCCAGAGCGGGGGGCAGCAGTGCCCCCCAGCCCCACAGACAGCACACAGCCCTCGCTCCGTGCAGGTGAAGGGGATGGTGAGGTTGGAACCCACTGTGCCCCCCCCTGCTGCTTCATCATTTCCAAATTTTCATGCCCTGCTGCCCCAGACTTATTTTGGACAAGGCTATCTCGGTATTTACCTAAAAATGCCTAAAGAAATAATATAAACAGAATAAACCAAACATTCCAACCTGCCTGATGGGGCAATATCTGGCAATTCCCAGAGCATGAGGGATGTTTTGCTCCCATCCACTGCCCAAGCAGGGCAGCTTTGCCCCCCTGGGTGGGGTCTGGTTGACAACACCTCCCTCCCAGCAGGAAAAGGAAATTAAACTCTGCTCACATCATCCACACGCCGGCTGCAATGTTCAGGGGGTTGATGGTGACACAGTTCCAGAGACCAGCAAAGGCACAGGCTGGAAAGAAAGAGGCTTTCAGTGACCACAGTGACCAACCCCATGTGGCTGTGGAGTTGCACCTGTGGGCACTGCTGGGCAGCACAGGAGGGTGGTGGAAAGGTCTGGTGGCCCAAAAGGAGCCTGGAATGCAGGGAAGAGCCCTCCCCTGGTACCCTTTTGCTCTGAGTGTTTGTTCCAACAATTATTTCCCTTGTGGAGGACAATATTTGCTTCCAAATGGAGTCCAGGGCGTTCACCTGGGCTTTGTGTGCCAAGGAATTACTGCTTTGTCCCAGGATGGACAAGCAGTGCCAGCAGGCTCCACCTCTGAGCAGCACAGGGCATGTTCAGCAAAGACATGACTTGCACACAAGCAAATTACAAGTAGAGCAGAGGTGAGCCCAGCCTCTGCCACTCACTGCTGGTTCTGTGCAGCTTCACCAGAGATGGGCAGAAAAGAGCCAGGTTTGGGTGTCCACTAAAACAAAAAGTGAATAAAGCCCAAAATAACCCCAGTGCTCCTGGCTCTGTAATGCAAGGAGAGGAACCAGGCAGCAGTGACCGAGCTGAGCTGCATCCACCTCCTTCCTGCCTCATTAAACTTGCAGAGTGTTCCTGGCACCTGATACGGCCCCTTCCCTCTGCCAATGCAGAGCTGGCACCTGGAACTCGAGCCCAGGTGGGAGGGCAGGAGACACGGGCTCAGTAAACAACATCAGGCTGCAGAACTCCAGCTGAAATTCATTCTATAGCCTTCAAAGGCTGTCTTGGGGATGATGGAGAGCAGCAGAGTCCCTCTCTGAGGATTAGACCAGCCCTGGATTGGGGATTTTGGGTGTTGGCTAAGGGGATCCCTGAGCAGAGCTGTTGTGAGCAGCCCTGACCTTCAAAACCTGGCACAAGCTTGCAAGGTTTCTTCTAAGCAGTCACTGCTGAATCCTCAAAGTTCCTTTAAAAATAGTTATCCTTGTTTACCAGGCTGGGAAGCAGAATTGCAGGCAGTGACAGGATGGACCAAAGGTCACCTCACAAGCAAATGACCTCCTGGTCTTAGGAAACACCAAAACCCGATATTTTTTAATGCTTCCTAGAGCTAATTCCACAGGACCCAAAATCTTTTGGAGAGTCCTGCAAGAAGGTGATCAGCTAGCAGAGGGGATATGCCAGAGGATGCTCCAAAGGCACTCCTGATCCTCCCATCCCACAGGGACCAGTGTCAGTGTCCCCACACTGCAGGGGAAACTGAGGCACTGGGGTGGGATCTGCTCATGGCCACACGAGCAAACAGCCAGAGAGGAGCAATGGGAAGCAGGATTCCTGGGAGCTGTGTGCAGCATGGAGAGCAGGGCACAAAACAGGGATTCTAATTCCCTGTGACCACCAAACCTTTGGATGCTGATGGAAGAGGAGCTCAGGGGAAGCACCCCAGGATGGTGGTACTCGTTGTCCCCCAGGAAAGGACACTCCTGGCAATAATGCTGAGTGACTTTCTGGCACTTTATGATTAGCAGGGCAGCAAAACCTCTCCACTATCCCCAAAACACAGCCAGGGCTGGGGCAGGACCCTGCCTTGCTGAACAGCAGAGCACAGAGGTCTGGGCAGTTCCCAGCAGGTCTCCACCACATAACAAACCAAGGGAAGCAGAATGTTCTTTTCCAAGCAAGTTTTCTCCAGTCAAACCAATCAGGGGTTGTTTTGCCAGGGTTCTGCTTTTGTCCTCAAACACTCCTGCAGCAGTCCTGGCTCAGCAACCACCCTGGTTGCCAGAGGACTAATGACCCAGGAAGCAGAGCTGAGCAAGCCCCACGTCAGCAGGAGCACGGAGCAGCAGGAAAGGGGTCAAAGGTTTGGGATCACGGGAGCACTGCCCCAGAGCTGCTGCCAACAGCCACAGAGACACACAACAACCCAGTGGCCTTGGCTCTCCTTTGCAGAGCTGCTCATCCCACAGCAGCCTGGTACATCCTTGTCCCACCGGGGTGGGAGCAGCTCCTGCCTCAGGACCCAAAATGGGGCGGAGCTGCCAAGCCAGAGATTTCTTTTTAAAATGTTTTCTTTTGGAACAGAGGCCTCACAACAGGGTTAAAATGCAGACAATGCTCAGTGGCACGTAAGCTATGGGAGACAGACAGCTCTGCCATTTGTTTCACTGCTGTCCCATCTCGAATCCCTGAGGAAGCACAAATAACTGGGAGCTAAAATGGGGGGGAAGGACACCCTTCCCTACAAAGGCTCTATTCATTTCCAGCAGCTGGTCACTGTCCTCAACACAAGCCTATTTTTGCTCCTAGAGCGTTTTACAAAAGCCACAGACTCTCCTCATCCCATTACAAACAGGAACACAGGGGAGAGAAGGGACTTGGCCAAGGTCACCAAGCCAGCGTGTGCAAGAGCCAGAAACGGATCCTGAACCTTGTCTGTCTGGTTCTTGCTCCAGCCCTTGGATTTTTCTGGCTGAAGCAAGTTGTGGCTGCAGGTGTTTGCATGTGGCAGATGTTGTCTGCTGGTCTCACCTCCACTAAAGAAGTTTCTCTTCCTTTCTGAGGGAATTTTTCCTTCTGTAAGAAATAATCCAGTCCTGTAGCAGCATCACAATCCAGTTGCTCACGACCTTTATGAATTAGTTCTGTTCTCTCACAGCAAGCTCTGAGAACAGCAGCAAGCTCCAGCCTTGCTGGTTTATTCACCACCTCTTCTCCAAACCATCCACCTCCAACAAGGTGATGCTAAACAAGCAGCATTTTGAAGAGGAATGTTGGTAGCACTGGGCACTGGTTGTGTCTTTCCACAATCCCCGTTCACTTTTTGGGAGTTTGTGTCTCGTTCTCTGCCTGATAAAGAGCCAGTCAGGGCTCCAGAGCAAGCTGTCACTCCCCAGATCCTTGGCAAACCCTGCTAAGAACCTGGCTCTTCTTCCAAAAGCTTCTCCCAGACTCACCCAAATACATAAAACTCTCGTCTTTCCTGTAAAAACAAGCCACGAGTTCGCAGAGCCGTGAACAAAAGGTTGGGAAAATAATCCAAGTATAATTCAGCTGCTTCAAAACACAAAGACAGAGAGGGGGAAAGAGGGAACTTGCACTTTCAAGGCTCTCACAGGCTGCTCTAGCACGAGGCTGGCAGTGCCACCAGCGTGACCCATCAGCTCTTCACCCTCCATCCACATCACCCTGAGCTCTGAGCGGCACAAAACCGCAGGAAAAGCACAGAGGCTCCAGCCACAGCCCGTGGGAAAGACGCTGCTCCTCTGAACCCCCACCTGGGACCTGCTCCACAGACACTTCCCAGCTGGTTCTCCTGGCTGCTGGCCGGGCCAGGAGCGTGGGGGCCTCCGGCAGGGCACGGCGAGGCCAGGGCGTTGGGCCCCCTAAGAGCAGTCCCACCAAATCCTGTCACACCTCCACAATTTCAGCACCTAGGACATGAAACATGTGAGAGCAGCATGTGTTTCACCAGCCCAGCCAAAAAGGGCTGTCAGGAGCCTGCCCAGCAGTACCACACCGTGCAAATGGCAGTTGCCAAGGCACCGTGGGGCTGTGCAGCCCAGTCCCGAGGCAAAAGGCAGGCATGGGAAGGGGTTAGGGGGAGAGGGGGATCAGACACAAAGCTCCAGCTGATGGAATAAATCAGGGCCGACTGCACTGGCTGAGAAACCCTCTTGTTTAACTTGAAGTCATGGACCTGAAGCAGAAGAAATTCTCCATCCTGTGCTCTGCAGGAGATCAGACTAAGCGGTCATAACAGTCCCTCCTGCTTTTAAGAGCTATTAATCTCTCCACAGAATGTAGCAAAACAGCGCTCCAGGACAGGCTGATTTCTGGCAAAGCTGCTGAGACTCTTTCCCTGGGAAAATTTTTTTCAGCAGCAGGTAATTCTGAGCTCAGCCAACTCACTCTGCGTCTGCAGCTCCGTCCTCTGCGTCCTACCAAACCTCCTGAAAACACACAGCACAAACCAAACCATCCTTCACCTTCAGCAAAACCCACGGGCAGGCCTGCTGCAATCAGCAACAGGAGCCACAAGAAACACACTCTGACAGTCAGGAGAAGGGAAAAAATTAAGTTGCGGGAACATATAAACACCCAAAAATCAAACAGGATGAACCAAATCCTGCGGCCGCTCTTGCAGCCCTGGCCTGACCCCCTCCCCGAGCCTGGTGCTCACTGTGGAATCATCTGATTTTCCTGCCCACAGCCCTCCTGCAGCACCAGGGGCTGGGATGCCGCTCCCATCCCTCCCAGGGAGTGCCGTATCCCAGAAGAAACTCGGGGATTTGCAGATTTCCCCGTGACGTCCCCGCTGCCGGGTGCGGAGCTCAGCAGGTTGGGTGAGCACGCAGCACATCCCTCGTGGGCACCTGAACCCGCCCCGCTCCGGGCTCTCCCTTCTGCCCCGAGCACGGCAGAACACGGCGCGCAGCTGGCACCGACCCCTAACCCCCAAACCCCTCAGGGCACGGCCCACCGTGACCCCCCGAGAGGAGCTGTGTCCTGCGGGAGGGCTGCGAGGGAAGGGGGATACTCACACACGCCCCCGATGACCCCGGCAATCCTGCAGAGCCACCTGTACCACCAGGTCATGCCCTCGGCGGCGGCCGCTGGCTCGGGGGCTGCTGCTGCTGCTGCGAGCTGCTCATCCTGCGAGCTCATCTCTCCCGGGGGCTCGGCGCCCTGCTGCCCACCTGAGCCCCAGGTGTCAGCCCGTCCTCCAGCCGGCCCCTAAAGCCAGGCCCGGGCGTGCCGCCGTGTCGCCATGCAGGGCCCGGCCCCGCGGGGCTGACAAAGGAGGGTGTCTGGCTGCAGAGCGGTGCCAGCGGCCCTGGAGCCGCTCCACGTCTGTCTCGAGCTGCATTGTGGGTCCCCCCCGGCAGCAGGCAGGGCTGTGCCTTTGATGTCACTCCCTGGAAGGCTGTGGGCAGAGCTCTGCCGTCCGCATCCAGCGGCGGAGGCACCGCCGTGCGCGCACGGGGCCGGGGCACGGATGCTCGGTACCCCCGGGAGCAGCTGGGCGGTGTTGTTGTTGTTGTTGTCCCGTGTTTGCTCTCCCACAGAGGGAAGGGGATCCTCGCTTCGAGGGGATCGAGCGCTGGTACAAATCCTGTGAGGGTAAGAGGGTGGTGCTGCCCTTATCTGAGCGCGAGCAGGTTTTCTGCCTAGAAAACGGGAGTGGGAGCAGCGCTTTGAAAGTGGGTGCCCCAGCTGGCAAAGCTGGTGGTGTCCAAAGGGGACAGGGGAACACCCTGAACCCTCCCAAACTGTGAAGGCAACAGCTGCATTTTGTGCAGATGAGCATGGAGCACAAGCAGAGCCCGGCTCCGCACAGGCGATCTGGAACAGTCAATAGCAGTGAGACTTGGGATCCAGAGCAGGGTGGGAAGACAGATCCCATCTGCTGAAAGGTTACAGAGGAAGGATTAAGGAAAGGATGTCCTTTCATTACCATCTCCTGTCAGACAGGAAATGAAGGCCCAGGGCCTGCATCACCCACGCACTGCAGTGGGAGAGCTGATGCATCCAGCTCCTCGAGGATCTCACTTCGGGAATCTGGCTCTTCCAGGAATGGAACGTAAATCTGGAGGCTGGCAAGCAAAAAACTCCAGGTTTAACCAGCAAAAAAAAATAACTACTAATTAAGAAGAGTATTTGTGGTTGTATAGGATGCCAGAGAATCCAACTGAGAGAAAGCAGGAGCAGGGTTAAAACTGCCCAGGCAGAACCATTTATTGCATCCAGCGTGAAGAGCAAGTGCAGATGTGTCCAGCCAGGCTCCAGGTGCAGAAAAGACCCTTTAAGCAGTATATTGTGATTTTGAGGAGGATGACAGATTTGGACCAAAGCACAGTCCAATGTTCAAGATATTAAAAGAAAAAAAAAAAAAAACCAACTAAAAAATACATTTAAATGAAACTCATGTGAATATTTGCCACTGCTCTAAAATCCCTCTTCCTGCCACAGTTTGTCCATGCAGCCTCAACCACAGTTCCTGTCAAATGAAAACACAGATTAATAGCACAGCTACTGCTCTTATCTGAGTAAGTCAGACCTGGCATCAAACCTGGCATTAAGGGACAGAATTCTTTTATTTTCTCATAGCAGAGAAGTACTGTCAGTTATACAATAGTGGAACCACAGAAGGGGTGGCTGGGGAGGGACCTCAGGATGTCATTGAGCCCTCCCACATAAAGCCAGCTGTCACCAGGGCATGCCCAGGCCAGCAGTGCCTCAGCTCAGCCAACTCCTAAACACATTCACACCTTGAGTGACCTGTCCCAGGGTGACACTGCCCACCCCACACATCTCCTTGTGCTGGCAGCTCATCTTCATACACATCTTTGCCTTCTTTATTCCATCCAGAATTTCACTGTGCCTCAGTTTTGAGGGCCATTTACATTGCAAGAGAGTGAATTTAAGGGCTAAGACATAACTTGTGGTGTACAGAGGTTTATACTGGGACAAGAAGAAATTAAATGACTCTCCTAAAAGGTCCCACCACATTACAGAGGCAGGACCCTGACACTTCAGTGCCCAAGTCACCCCCTGCAGATGTGTAAACTGCATTAATGCCAACCAAATCAGACAGAAAATCCAAATGAGGAAGATTTGCTAAATATTTGGGGGTTACAGGTTTTTTGTATGATCTTTATCAAGACTTAAATGCCAAAGGAGTCAGCAGATATTGTTCTCACTCAATAGGTGAGGAAGCAGTTGCAGGAAGATTAAATGTGTGCAGTGAGCAGGCAGCAGTGACTAACTGGGCCTTTCTAAGGGCAGTGGCTCTGGCCCCTTTTATTTGGGCTCAACAGCATGATATTCAGCCCAGAAATGGGTTCTGTGATCCTGAACATTTTCATGGAATTCAATTTCAGCTTGGCTTCCTGTTGACTGCCACAGGAATTGCTGCTTCCCATGGAACACCACTGTCTTCATGGTGCTGACATCTCGGACCTGCAGGAGGGAAAAACCAAACCATTTTATCTCAGCAGGCTAGAAATGAAATAAATACCTAAAAAAATGGGGGAGACTTGCAGATTGGTCACTCAGGGAAAAGCTGGGCTACAAAGGTTAGAAGAAATACAGCAGGTATCAGAAATTCTCGTTCCCATCTACATTCACTCAACAGAGATCAGAGTCTCTGACTTGTGGCTGAACTGCACATCTGGGTGGCAACCTCTAACAGAGATGGGTTGGTTCCCACCCAAATCATTGCTCTGGGGGTCCTGCCTCCTCACCAGGATGTAGTTGAAGTGTGTGTGGTTGCCCCCAGGGCCCAGGTCAGGGTTCAGGGCGCGGATGGAGATGCGCTGCCGCGGAGCCACCGTGATGAAGGTCCTGCACACCACCTCCTGCCTCTGCCCAGGCAACTGCACAGGATTCACTATTGCACCCTGGGGGCCAAAGAGCTGCTGGTCACAGTCTGACAGGGCACAGGGAGAGGAGAAAGTGGTTTAGAGAAGTATCCAGCATCTCCAAGAAAGAAATCATTTAAATTAAACACAGGCAGAGGAGTTTCTCTGGGGATTTTCATGTGGGAACCTTCAAGCATCAGCAAACACCTGTGGGGGGTTTGCCTTTAAAACAAAGGGGCAGTCCACAATTAACACTAATTCTAACACTCAAGAAGGGGCTTGCTAATTGCTAAACATGAAGCAAGGTTTCCACAGATTTTTATAGGTAACCACCATTCATGGGACTCTGTGGGCCTTAATCTAAAGCAAGAGCAAAGCTTTCAGTACAGTACCTTGGTAATATTTTTTGGTTGCAGTTCTGCTGTTGTACTGCAGAATGACCCCATTTCCTGGCAGCACAACACGCTGTTTCACAATCAGTGTGTTGGTTCTGGAATTTATCAGTGACAGGGGGAGCTTCCTGCAGCCTGTCTGCCACATCATTCGCCCAGAAAACAGCAGGACCTCACCTGGAATGGATGAGCACAGGGCCTAGAAACACTTTTATTTTGTGTAAAAGCCACAGTTTCTCTTAGACAGGTCTGGAATCAAGTAATTTCTGCATCTTGTTTCTATCTTATCAAAATCTGTCACGAGAACAGGCCAGTTAACTAATCTAACTGTGCTGATTCCAGCTAGAGGGTACATTAGTTTTATAACAGGCCAAAACAAGCAGCTTCCTTAACCCCATAAGCTCCTTTCATCTCACATCTACCAACAAAACAGGTAAGGAACCATTGTGTGAGGGGAGGACAAGCAGCATCTTCATTTTGTTCCATCTGGCAACAACTTGGTGGAACAGAAAAACTCAGTAAAATGGTTTCAGGGATTACACAGGCTCTGAGGCAGCCAGAACTTTTCAAGGCACCAGAAGAGGTGCAGCTTTGCCAAAGGGCCAGGCTGGCTCCCAGGGCTCCAGGCAGTACCTGCAGAGCAGTTGAGGGAGCTCTCCAGGATGGTGACAGAGATCTCCTCCCTCAGGGGACGCCCAATGGCCACCGTGCAGTCCCTGCTCTCCACTCCTGTCATGTTGATGGTCCCACTGGCATTGAGAAAGAGGTTTCCACAGACACCTGGACAGTAGAGACAGGTGAGAAACACATCTAGAAGGAACTACAGGAGAACAAGTCCCATTCCCTTCGTGGCACAATGAACAGACAAGGTCACATCTGGGAAAGCATGGGAAGAGTCAGAGAATCTCAGAATCCCAGAACACCCTGAGTTGGAAGTGACCCACAATGATCATGGAGTGCAACTCCTGGCCCTGCACAGGACTATCCTAGGAATCACACCATGTGCCTGAGAGTGTTGTCTGAACACTCCCTGAAGCCTTGAGCTTCTCCCAGGGCTCCCAGGTCAGAAGAGTTTTGAGAAGCACAGGGAAGCGACTCGTTGATCCTAGCTCAGGTACCATGGACGTGCTGGAAGAGCAGTTTTCCCTCCCAGCCAGGTGTATTCCCTCCCATGCTCCTGTCC
The DNA here is from genome assembly GCA_013398075.1 of Notiomystis cincta. Taxonomy (NCBI): domain Eukaryota; kingdom Metazoa; phylum Chordata; class Aves; order Passeriformes; family Notiomystidae; genus Notiomystis; species Notiomystis cincta. The sequence goes on from VZRX01007097.1 coordinate 322,960, forward strand.
CTGCCTGGCAGCAGGATCATCACAGCCCAGCTGCACACAGGAAGCACCTTTTGGCCGTGTCCTCCTCACCTGCACCGGGCTTTGTCTGCTCCCAGGGCCCAGCAGACAGAGGGACATCCTTGTGTCTGTGCTCTGTGGCAGCTGCAGCTGTCATCAGGTGTGTGGCTGGTGTCCTTGGCTGCAGCTCTGCCCCAGGGGACAGGGTCCCCCCCTGCTCAGGACAGGGCCCTGCAGAGCAGCCACGCACCACGATGGCCTTGGGGAAGCGCCGGCAGAAAAGGGGGTTCACGGGCTTGTGGGTCAGAGAGCTGAGGCAGAAATCCTGCCTGGTCTGAATGCCATTGCCACAGGATGTTGAACACTGCAGAGGAAGAAACCCACAGGCCTTTATCCCTGCATTCCAGCTGGTGTTTGGAAATAAATGCATTGAGAGGCTCAGGCATGATCTGGGGGGATTCACTGATGCTCTTCTACCACTTGCCCTGTCAGTGCTCTTGTTCCATCCTCTCTAAGATGTCCCACCTTCCAGGGGAATGTTCCAAACTATATATTTAAATTGCAGAACCACTTCCTAAAAAAAAAAAAAAATCCCAAAATATCTGCATTCCAGGAGAAAACATGCCAAAACCATTCCTAGACTGCAGCCAAAACTTTAGCTGAGGAAGGTGGGAAGCAAACCTACGGCTGCTGAACACCGGGCAGTGGAAAGGATGGAAAACATCCTTGGAAACAGTTTAGCATTTCTGTGGGAAGCCAACAGACAGGGCAGAAGTTGTGATTTCTCCCCTGTGGGCTCCAGGGAAGGGAAAAGCTGCATCTGAAGGGGAGCAGGTACCTCTGACCACTCGCTGAAGCTCCACTCGTAAGAGCACATTCGGATGACACAGGGGACACTGGTGAGGGGCTTCTCTGCCACAGGGCACAGATGTTCCTCCTGCAAAACCTCCTGGCCATGCAGGATCTGCACACAGGTGACCAGCTGCACTGCTAAGCCCAGCCCACAGCTGGAGGAGCAGGGCCCAGCTGGGGTTACCTTCCACCTGACAGGGCAGGGAGGAGAAAAAGTGGGTTAGTGATGAATCCCCGCCCTGTCTCTCACTGCAGAAAATGCACTGCAGCTTCCTCACCCTTCCTCCTTCTTCACACTCTGCCTCACACTGTCTGTGGTACTTGGAATGCAGCCTGGAGCAGGTTTGGAGTTGGATACAGAGGGCATTCCCACTTGCCAGGAGCCCACAGATTTCAAATCCACACTGAATGTTACTGTGTGTCCATCACCACCCTGCCCGGGGTGACACGCACAGGCTTAACTGCAGAAACAATCTTATCTCCCTCCAAAACACACACCACTGAACTCTCAGATCAGGATCAGACCCAGAGGCCCTAGGAGTGGCATCCTGCAAGAAATGTTCCAGTAGCTTTCCAGTCCCACAGCAAATAGGGCAGGGCAAGCTCACCACAAATCCTATGGAAAGTGCAATGCATTTCCTTCAGTTTTCAGAGCAGCTATTCCAGACTCTCAGAGTGTTTAATTCTTGCTACTTTCCCTGATGCCCTGTGGAAACTGTACAGCTGACAATGTGTCACCACCTTTTGCAGCTATGGATTTGTTCCTACTTCCCCAGAGTAATCAGGGATCGAGAGGTTTTCACTTTTTCTCTGGACTCAGTCTCTGAGGTCTACACTTATTTCTGTCTGAGATATTCCAGCCCAGGAAAGACTCTGAGCTTGCTGAGTATGGAGCAGTGCTACAGTTTTTGCAGCTGGCTCTGCTTCCCAAGAAGGGCAGAGTAGCCTGATCCTTCCTTTACCATGTCCCTGCAGATAGAGAGAAAGGAAAGACCCCTCACTGTCTCACTGTCTCCTGGTAACTGCTTTACCTTGGTGGGCAGGGGTTGAGATCACAGACTTCCACCCTGCTCTCTGGCTTTGGCACTGGCTGGCAGTTTTCCTCCTGGGTTTCTTCTTTGGTGTCAAAAGCCACACAAACATAGTGCAGCTCAGTCTTACCTAGGAAGGGAATTAATGTGACTGTGTGGTTTGGATGCAAGGGTTGAAAGTAAATCAGCAGTGTCCCATCTGTGTGCACAGACCAAGCAAACTGTGCCCAAGCCATGGCACTGCACTCCTCCCCCCAGCTCTGAAGCACAGCAGCAGCCAGACCACCCTCTAAATTATTCTTTGCCTGGTCCAAAACAATTGTGATCACAGTTACACTCAGAACTGTAGAGGAGGAAGGACCAGGTGGGCCCTGAGGTTGCCAGAGGCTGAACTCACACCTACAGCCAAGCAACAATTCCCTGCAGCACAGGAAGGCCTCACCTCTACCACAGGAGACAGAGCACTCCCCAGCCACAGGGCTCCAGACATACACAGTCTGATTTTCCAGCTGGACATGCCCAGGTGACTCCAGAGGCTGAAGTGCATCTTCCTCCTCAGAACAGAGCAAAAAACAGCCACACTAAACAAACCACCACGATGAACTGAGAGTCCAGCAGTGTGATTAAAGAGGGCTGGAGCTGCCTAAAGTGGCAGGGTGAGCCTTTAGCTGGGCAGAGCAGTGGTGTAAACCACCCTCCAGTGGTGGGTAAAAGTGCACAGCTCCCAGTGAGGCTCCTGAAAAGCCAAGGCAGCAAACTCACTTTGTCCCAGCCCAGTGGGCACACATTGACCACACAGGGCACAAGGGAGAGGGGTTTTTCTTCTGCTGGGCACAGGCTGTCATCCACCACAGCCTCCAGGCCATCATGGAACTGCACACAGGTCAGGTTCTGCTGGGCCACTCCAGTCCCACAGACAGCAGAGCATTCACCTCTCTGAGACATCTTCCACCTAAGTGGGAGGCAAGTGCATCACCCAGTTTCCCATCTGGATCAGGGAGGTTCATTCCTCAGGCCACTGATTACAGAAATGGCTCATGCAGAGTATTCAGCCTCTCTATTTCAGCAGCTCTGTCTGGATGTGACTGAGAGGACAGTTTAAGTCCTTGCACTGACAGCTTTCAGGGACTAAAAGCACCTAAGCTAAGGAGATTCAGTTCACAGTGCAATTGCTTTTTACTGAACATTAAAATGTCCATGAGGGCAATGTCTGGGCAGGCTTGGTCCTGGGTCCTCTTTCCAAAAGAATCAACACAAGGGGCAACTCAGTTTTGGAGAGGATGTGAGAGCCATGCTCTTCTGGCCATGCCCTCCAAGTATCTTCATTCAGCAGACTACTGTAAAACACTGGGAGGAGTATTTCCCATCCCCTCAGCTGACATCTCAACTACCTCATGGGACCAGGAAAGCAGGAACATGGTTTGGGATCTGCTACCCCATTATAACTGCTTCATACTTCTCTTTTTTAAATTTTTCACTTTGCACAACACAAATACAGAGCCTGGGTTAAGAGGCAGAGAAAAGCAGGAACACCAACCTGTACAGGCAGGGCTCCATGGCACAGGGCTTGAGCTCAGGGAGGGGCTGTGGCAGCTCCAGACACCACTGATCCTCTGTCACCTCAGTCTTGGTCTGGTCAAAGCACACGTGAGCCACAGGCTGCACCCCTGGGACACAAAAGGAAAAGGAATGGAAGTCACAGCCAGAGTGAACAGATCTTCCTCTCTGTTGTGGCAGAAGATGCAGTGACTTTGCTTTACTCAATCACCTGGGTAAGGAAATGGGGTGGGTGGGAATGCAGGCTTCCTGTCAACACACAAACAAATCCCTCCTGTGTGATACAACCTCCCTCAAGAGCTTTAAAGTGACTCTCCAAGGTGAGCACCCCAGCAGAGGAGATGCTTGATTGATAACCCACTGCCAAAATGGACAGGTTGCTCTAAACTGGCTGTTTGAAAGAACAAGGATATCAATCATAATTTGAAATAAGTGACTTCTAATGATCTGACTGATGAGGGACAGCAAATAAGCTCTGGGAGGGAGCTGGTTTTAAATGCCATGGTGTAGAAGTGACCAGGTAATATCATCACACAGCCTTTGTGCTCAGACAGCAGCAACCTCCTCAAAGGGATCAGCAACAGCCAAAACCAGAGGTCCTGGGAGAGAAACTGGAGACTTCCAGTGCCTGCAGCAGGCAAGGAGTGAAATATTCATAAGCTACAGCTATAAAGAAGATTTTTAACATCAATGAACCTAAGAAGCAAAGCAGATGAAAAGTCAAACTCAAAGAAATTACAAGCAAAGCTAAAAGGAGCCTCCTTTCAGTGAACAGGCTACAAGGAGAGCCAGGCATTCCTGAATCTCAAGCAGCATGACCCTGAGCTCCAAATGTCCAGAATCAATCAGCAACCTTATCTTTGCTCTGCCCTCCTTGTTTTCAAACAATGCCTATTGCTAAGGAGGGCCTGTGCACCACTTTCAGCTCTCAAGGTGCAATTTCAGCCCAGATTCTCAACTTTCTGTTATTTTAAGTCCCGAGTTTCTCATTCTTTTTTCTGTTTGTGCTGCATTAGCTGGAGGCTCTGGAGCATTTTGAGCTCTTTACCTCAGGGTTTCAGCAATCCATTCACCTGGGGGATTTGCTGGAGAAAAGCTCTCCAGGCATAACTAGTTGTGTAGATTGACTTCCATAAATATTCATTAATGCATTTTCTAAATCCTTGTCACAAAGTCTTGAGAGGCCTGACAGTGTCATCTGAATTATCTGGTAAACAAGATGTCAGGCCATCTATCAGAGTGAACTGTTACAATCTGCATTATGATTCCTTTAGGGAGACAGAAGGGATTAGCCATGGCACAGGAATAGAATCCTAAGAAGGAAGGTTCATAATTAGCTCTGAGGCTTTAGTCAGACACCAGATACTCCTTTGGTCTCAGACTTCTGATGTTTAGCCAACTTCAAATTACAGTCTTCAATAACTTTGAAAAATCTGAGAAAATTATTTAGTCTTAAAACCAAGAGTTCAGTTAAAACCTATTTAAAAATCCTCTCCATGATCAAACATCTCCAGTATCATTTTGATGATTCAGCTCATTTGCTGATTCATTAATTTAATTCAAAAGCTCCACCACTTTTTTCCTTTGGTTCAGCTGAACACTGGCAACTGCAGCAATCATTTCCAGCAATCTGCTTTTAAATTCAGTTCAGACCAAACCAGGAGTCCCCATGCAAAGTAAAAATTGAGTCCTGCTGCCTCACCTTCCCCACAGGTCACTGAACAGGGGCCCTGCTGAGGGATCCACAGATAGGTCAGGTTCTCCCTGGGGACAAAGTAGCTGAAGGTGATGTCTGGGTTGGTGGCATTGCCAAATTCTTTTGTGTACCTCCTGTAGACCTGGGGAAGGAAAAACTGTGGTCAATGCACAAGAAAACCTGGATTTATTTCTTAGGACAGAGGAAGGAAAAGCCAGTCCCCCTTGGCTCCATCCAACCCTGAGCCTCACTGCAATGCCTCAGCCCCAGCCAGGTGCACTCAGAGCACCCACCCTGTGAATTCTGAAAATGATCAAGCCAAGCAGGTTTAACTCAGTGTGGTTTTCCCCACACAATCACCTCCAGACCTGCAGGAAGCCTGTGGGCAGCCAAGCCCCAGCCATTCCCAAGAAAAACTATCACTCCCCAGTGAACACCATCTCCCCTGGCCTTGCACACAAAGGCACCTGAATCCACCACACCTGGATTCTGCAGCAAAGCCACCCAACCCTGCCCACTTCTGCCTGGCCCCCTTCCAAATCTGCTGCTTTAATTTACCTGTATTTCAATTTCTTCCTGGGTTGGCCCATCCACTTGGATTTCCTCCAGGCTTGGCAGGTTGTCCTTGGTGAGGAACACTTGGTATCTGATCTGCTTGTCCTCCAGAACTGATGGGTAGGTGACATTCTGGGAGATTTTTCCTTTTCCAGCCACCACGTACTCACCTTTAACCTTCACAGCTGGAGAAGCCAGAGGAGCAGTGAGGTTGAGAGATGTGATGTGGTCACCAGGACCCCCTGGTGCTGGCAGATACTGGCTGCCCATTTGGTAGGAACCAGTTTGACCCAAGTTGGGCATCCCAAGGAGGGTGGCTTTCTACAGCTTCCCACTGGAGAGTGTCCCTCAGCAAAATGCAGCACCAAAAATTCCATTTCTTTGTTTGCACAAGCTCATTTCAGCCCCTCCTCTGCTCTGCATTCCACTCACCCAGGTGTGTGAAGAGAGGCCTCCTGTTGGCAACATGGACCGAGGTGGTGTTGTAGGGCAGGGACAGGAATGTCACATACTCTGCAAGGGTGGAAAGGAGGAAGATGTGGTCACCTTCCATCACTGAGCCTCTGTTGGGAAGGCTGGGGATTGCAGCTCAGCTCCTGAATTCCCACTGACCCTGCTCCTTGCCTTGAACACAGTGATGGTGACACAGCAAACACAACTGAGCTGCACTCTGTGTCCTGTGCTCACCTTTCTGTGCTTCTCTGCAGGTTCTCTGCTAATATCTCTAGGTGGGACTGCAAGAGCCAGACCAGTCCCCAAACTTAACACCTCAGGAAGCACAGAAAACACTCTCAGGGACATGGTAGGGCTGCTGTGCAGGACCAAGAGTTGGACCCAATGATCCTTGTGGATCCCCTCCAATATGGGATGTTTATGATTCTATGATCTGGTATCACCTCAATTTGCTGGATTTCCCAACAGTTACATTTCTGATCCATATCCAGAGAATTATGACCAAAAAAAGGGCACTCTGCCTATACAACACTGTACTGGAGCACCCAAAATCCATCTCCACACCCTCCACAAAATAAAATCAAGCAGAAGACTGTGAATGCTGACCCTGCACACAAACATGCAGCACAATGCAGAGCCTCAGGGGGAGGACTACACACCTGCAGCTTTTCCTTCTGTGTAGGATCCACTGACTTTGGTGCACGTGGAGTTATCACCCCCACAGACCTTGCAGGGATCCATGGCCTTGCTGGAGCCCACCTGGCCATCACAGCCGAATGCCTGAGCAGAGGGGAGAGTCTGTCAGCCTGGCCTGTGCTGAGAAAACCACTGAGCAAGAGCAACACTGCCTGAGCTCCTGAAACTGCCCTTCCCACTGGTAATTTGGATTTAGGAAGACAGCAAAGGACAAGGTGTGTTTGTACCTAGACCTTCAACTGGGCAGCAGTGAGCAGAGCAGGGACTGGGAGGTCTTAGCTGAGAGCACAGCTCCCAGTAACTGTGACATTTTCTTTCCCAGAAGAAGCAGCCCAAAAAGATCTCTCCTGTGACCTAAACTCAAAGCCCTGTGCTCACTTCTATGAACTCTTTCTGGAGGGAGGGAGGAAAAAAAAAACAAAAGCCCAGGAGAGCAGTAAACATGAATGGCAGGTTCTAAAGGAATCTTGAGCTCCCCAGACTGCAAAGCCAAACCTAGCTCACATCCTTCAGTCCCATGGAACTCAGAAGAGAGATTCTAGCCCATTCCCACGAACAAGACTAATTTACACAAAGCTACAGGAGGATCTCAGCAGGCTTAACAGCAAAACATGTGCAACTGCTGAATTTATGCTGGAGGCACTGATCCCAGGCTTTGGAAGCTGCCATAACATGCATATTTATCACTGCTGCCAATAAAACAGCCAAAACCAGAACAGGTTGTGCCTACACCCTCTGCTGTTCATGGGGGGGAAACACTTCACAGAACATGGTGAGCACGAGGATAATGAGAAAAACATAAAATTTACAAAGAGTATTCTGGGAATGTAAAGAAACAACAGAAAACATCCACCCAGGTCAGCACAGAGCAGCTCCTAAACTGCAGACAGCGCGGGGGAGTTGGCTCCAAGGTCATCGGGAAAGAATGCCTTCCTGAGGCCCAATCCAGAACAAAACTCCAGAAGTTATACTTCAGTTTTGATCAGTGACACTCTAAAAATCAATCTGTCCACTTGTGATCCCCGGGTTTTGCTCCTTATCTTGCCATTGACTCAGTAATTCTACTCATGGAACTTCTGTCAGCATTTTATGGGGGTAATTAGGGCAGGCAAACTGAGCAGCTAATGATGTCTCCTCCACCAACACATAAAGCAATTGCTTCTTGGATTAGGGATGAATAGCCCTGTGTGTTCACTGCATAATTAGCAGAATGTCTTATCTAGAGAGCACTGGATGCACAGACAGGACAGTTGGTTTTTGGACACCATCCAGCACACCAAGAACAAAACTCTCCTCTGAGGAGAGCTCGCTCTGTTGTTTTTACTGGCACGATTTCCCCTGAGTCCTCTGGTGCAGCTCACCTGTCAGGGGCCCACCTGCACTCCCCAGTCACTTACTCTGCATCTCCCCATCACACACAGATGGAGATCCCCGTGGTGCTCTGTGTCATCCTGCTCGCACCTGGTCCCATCCAGGAAACTGTCCCCGCGGCTCACCATGAACTCCTTCCCCACAGCCCTGCACATGTGCTTGCAGAGCAGGTCCCCTGGAGCAGGCAGGCACAAGGAAGGAGTTACTCTTTCAGGAAGGCACGTGGCTGCTCACAACCAGAGAGGTTGTGGACTCCCCTCCCTGGAAGGCCAGGCTGGAAAGGGCTTGGAGCACCCTAGTCTGGTGGAAAGTGTCCCTGCCATGGTGGGATGAGATGAGTTTTAAGGTCCCTTCCAACCCAAACCATTCTGGGATTCTGTGATCTGTCAGAGAGTATCCAGGGTTCATGTGAAAGCTAAAACCCTCAGTGAAAGAGCCTTTTAACTCCAAACTACAGACAGGTCCATGAACACTCCCTGCTCAAATCGAGGTTTCAAACATTCCTTACCTTTGGCAAAGCCAACAGCAGAAGTCCAGGTATAAAAGGATGGAGTTTCTACATCGAGGTACAGTGGCTTTAAATTTGTTGCTGCACATTGTTCAGCCATAAAGTCCTGCTGGGTCATCAGGCAGGCCTGGATCCCAGAGAGATTGTTGTGTAAGGAAAGGAAGTGACTGAGCACTGACATTTAACCCTCTAGCTAAAGGCAAAACGCAGTGGCTGGTAAGTAAAACACCCAAAAAACTGCAAAGAAAGAAAACCACTTTAAAGGGAGGCTGCAGGATATGCAGAGAATTGTGCTTGGAAGCTGATATCTTTGCTATTTATACAGAATAAATAGATCAGGAAAACAGGAAAAATACAAGAAAGTCCCTGTGAAGAAAACCATCATCGTGAGTCACTATTTTCTCAGCATCTGTCCTGCTATGGGGGCATAGAGAAAATGCTTCATTACATGTGAACAATGCTATTAAATAATCCTCCTGCCTTCAGTGGCACAAATACCTCTCCTGCTGTCAGACAGATGGAGGATCTTTAGTCCTCCTTCCCAGAGCAGCCAGCTGTGGGAAGGACAGTCACAAAACACCCATCTCTCAAAGGGTCAGACAGTGTTCAGCCAGAAGTTCAGAGCCTGCTGAGCTCCATTACCTGTGTATTGCACATCTCTGCTTGCATGCTGGCACCGTGGCACTCCTGTCCCCCAAAAGCAGGCCTGGAAATGACAGAATTCACAGAGGCAGGTTTGTCCCCAAGCCAAGAGGAAGACTCAGCCCCAAGATGAGCACAGCCAGGTCCCCACGACTCACCTGGGGTTGTTACAGAAGCGCTGCCTCACCACGACCCCCCCGCCGCAGCTGCGGGAGCAGGGAGAGGGGGGGCTCCAGGCAGACCAGTGCCCATGGACCACAGCCATGGGGTTCAGTTCCTCCAGAGAGCTGCACTGACCCTTGGAGCACCACTAGGACCAAGAACACACAGAACTGGCAGCACTGAACCCAGCAGGGCTGGGATCTAAAAGGCTGGCACGAGTCCCCCTCTTTGGCAGGGCAGTAACAGGGAATCCCAAGGTGAATGAGGCACCTTCTGACAAGAGGCTGAAGAGTCCCATTCCTAATTAGGGTCTAACATGAGGCTGGGGTCAAAGCAAAGAGCAGGCAGGTCATTTCAAGGAGAAGGAGAGCTCAGATATCAGGCTACAGAAGTACAAAGCAGCTCCAGAGGTAGAGACAAGGTGGGAACCCAGTTTGTGACTGGAGTGTCTGGCTTTAGCTCCCTGGCTGAGTGCCAAGTACCTCCCAGCCACTGACAAAGCTTTGCTGTCTGAGCTCCACAGCCCCCATACTCACTCCTGGTGGGAGCCTCCTCACCTTGTTGATCCCACACTCGGTTCCATCCAGGAGGGGAACCAGAAGCCGAGTACAGCTGGATTTGTCTGCTGGTTGTACGTGGCATGAGAGAACTTTACAGATGTCCTGGTGTGACAAGAAAATCAGGGAGTTCAGGGAGTCAGGCTCAACAACACAGCAGCCCCAAAAGTCTAAATAGTGCATGTCCCAGGTTTTCCAATGCAAGCTCCTTCATTTTTCCTGCTGTTGGGCAAAAGCTGTGGGCACATCAAAAGACCATCAGTGTAGTGATCACCAGCTGTAATGCTGGAAGATGATCAACTGAAGCAATTAAAGTTTCACCCACCTCAGTGTTTCCTCATTAACAAAACATGTCCAGATGGCAGCTATTAAACACGCTGTGTTTCCCAGACAAAGGGATTTGAGCCGTGGTGAGGAAGCTGGAGGAATCCAGTGAACAAGAATTCCCCAAGGCAGGACCCTGAGTGGGTGAACCCAGCACTGCCAGGCCAGCTGTGCACAACAGCACCCAACTGTGCAAACCTTACAGGAGAGTTATGTGGAGGAAAGAGGTGATGGAGAGAAGGGAAATACTTTTAAAGCTTTCCCAAGGAATCTGTGGCAGAAAAGCACCTTTGATCCCTTCAGAACAAAAATGCTGCCAGCCCTCTTTCCCTGAATTTTGGCTCCTGAGCATTTCCCTGGTGCCCTTAGCAAGACAGACAAACGTTCTACCTACAACATTGCTGTCAGCAAAGGTGCAAGCTGTGGCCACACTCCCAAAGGCTATTTTACATTGCTCATCTGCTCCATAGTACAAGCCAGGCTTCCATCCCGGGATGCTGCTGTCCATGGCAGGCAGGTCATTCAAGCAGCTTGTTTGGCCTGTACTGATAGAAACATAAGGAATAGCACTTTCCCATCTGTGGGTAGTGAGGACAATGACATGTTTGCAAACTTGTGCTGAGTTTCACTCTGGGAGTTGGCTGCTGCTTTCCCAGACAACACATGCTCGCTGTGGGCTGGGATGGATTTAGTTGCAGCAGCTGCCTGGAGATGCTCACAGTTCCCTGCTGCTGGAGTTCTATCCCATTCCTGTGCTGCACCCAGCCAGCACAGCCTGCAGTGCCTGTCTGAGCCTGGATGCTGTGATGTTGTAAATAAAATCTGCAGGCTGAGCCAGTGTCTGAGAAATCCAACCCAGCCCAGGCACGTCAGGCACCAACCAAAGCCACTTCCAGCTACGCGAAGCCAAAACTGGGTTTAACCTCAGCAACAAGTGCTAAGAGAGAAACAACCCCCAAGCTGTTCACTGTTCCCCATTTTTCAGCAATTATTTATGCACTGAGTTTTTCTCTCCTAAGCCCCCAGCACAGGGAACTGAAGAACTCAACCATCCCCTTACCTGACGAGGGCCAGGGACTGCTCCCGGCTGCACGGGGACCAGGTGAGGTCGATGCTGTTGTGGTTTCCTGCTGAGCCCATGATGTAACCACTGCTGCTGCACAGGTTCCCCTCTCCATCGTGGGCAATTCCAAGGCTGTAACAGAAGCAGCACAGAGCCCTGAGGAGAAGAAACCCAGAGGCTGGATTCCCTCAGAGCCTCCCTTCTCTAAGCAAGGACTGAGCTCCCTCTGCAGCCCTTCCTTCTGCTCTTGTCACAAAGGGTTTCTCTCCTCTTTGCAGCTTCTAATTGTCACAGGACATGCAGGAATGCAAGAAATGCAAGGAACTCTTTCCAAAATAGTCCAAAAGGTTTAGAATAATCCATGGGGAATTCCCTTTTATGTCAAGAGGTCCTTTTGCTCCTTTCCTCAAACTGAAGGATGTTTTCACCCCAATAAAACCTACTGGGCTGCTCTGGCAGTTTCCCACTGACCTGTGCCCAATCTCATGGGCTATGGTGACTCCAAGGTCAAAGCCAGTGTCCTGGGTAATGACACAGCTCCAGGAGGAGGAGCAGACTCCCCCTAACTGAGTCACTCCACGAAGCTCCTTGTTCCCATCAGGCAACTCCAGGTCAAATCTAAAGTAAAGGAGACATAGAGAAGAAAGAGCAAAGAACCCTTCCAGCTAAAAATGTCAGGTCTAGACAGTCAGCTGAATTTATCTGAGCTTTCCTGGTCTGGCTTTGCCACTCTTTTGGCACAAGTGCCCGCTGCTCAAAATTTATGATGATTCCACATTAAAAAATCCGAATTTTTTTTTCTTGAAGAACTGACTAACATGACCTAATCCCATTTCCCAGTCCCTCCCAGGGCAGGGAGCTCAGCACCTGGTGATGTAGAGGACAATGTCAGCATGCTGGGGGTCAGAGTCGTTCTGGGGGTTCACCTTCTTGCTCCACTGGCAGACACTGATGAGGGAGGAGGTGATGTTGGTTGTGATGTTCACCTCTGCCTGGAGGAAAGGCACAGGTTGGCACACTCAAACAGCCTTGAGCTTGGGCAGCACTCAAACACAGCCCTCCCCTTACCTCTGGCTCTCTCAAAATCAGCATTTGCATGAGGTGAACTCTGAAATGAGCCCCCAGTGAGGCATCTCTGAGCAGCTCTGCTCCCTGAGGAGAGACAGAAAGGGTTCAGCAGAGAAGGGCCCTTGGGGACTCCCCCTCCCTGTTCCCAAGAACTGGGCTGCACTCATTACAAAGGTAATTACAACACTAAAAAATGCACTGCAAATGTGAATAAATCCCTTGAGAAATGAGAAGGGGTTGGATTTGTCAGATACTCTGAAGCAGAGAGAAGAAGCTGTATGAAAAGTTTCATAGGGTAGAGTGAAGGCTGAAGACTTTTCTGCAGCACACACACAGAAAATGCAAAGCCAAATTCTTAATAACAGCAAAGAGAGACATGAAAATTCTGCCACAGAAATCAAACAGTGAAATGTAAAATGTAAGACTGATTCAGTGGATTTAGCTCAATCCAACTGAAAGCTATAGGGTGAGAAAATGTCTGAGCAGCAAGATTAGTAATGAAATTAAGAGCTACATTTTCTATGTGGGTTTTAAATTCTCTAAGATCTTCTTTTACTCATGCAGCATCTTGTACAAGGGAATTTGGGGAATTTTGTGCCCAGGGGACAGAAAACCTCAAGCACCCTGAGAATGGCCTCCCAGAGGTCCTGGCAGGATCCCAGACCCGGAGCTACTCACGATGTTCAGGTTGGCCACAAGGTATCTCTCTGTGTCCTCTCTGTGGTACAAATAAACATCTGGCCCGGCCACCACCATCAGCTCCAGGTGTTTGACAGCTGCCTCAGCCCTCTTCTGCAGGCGAGGAGGAGCCCACCCTGCAGGACAGGGAAAGGGACAGGGGGAGCTTTAGCTGCACCATCAAAGGTCCTGCAGATGCCCTCCCTTTCCCCAAAGGCTGCAGTAACACAACTGGAAGTGCCTTTCTCCAGGGGCTTGCTCAGCTTTCCCACTTCTGTTGGTGTCCTTCACCTGCCAGCAGCTTTAGGAGCACCCCTGGGCCATCAAAATAGAACCACCCACAGCAAAACACACTGCTCACACCTCAGCGAGGTGAGAAACGTTTTCAAGGCTACTCAGGTGTTTGTAAACACCTTTTTTTCCCTCTGAGCTCCTGGAAGCAATCCCCCAGAGACAGCTTTGCCAGCAGGGCTCCCTCTCCACATCTGTTACCTCTGGCTGGCTTTGCCTCTCCTGCAGCACTTCTGAAGAGGATGTGGGGGCTGGAGAAGCCGAGGTCCTTCAGCAGAGCCACATCTTTGCTCCTGACTGGCCTGATGTGAATCCTCTCCTCACCCACAGTGACCACTCCTTGCTAAGGCAGATAAAATTCCACCTCTGAGTAATTCCAAAGACATTTTCTGTCCATGGAGATGGCAAAGGTTTGTTCAGTGGGTGGCTCACACAGGTTTGGTGCTGCCACCAAAGGCTATCTCAGCTCATACTCACCAGCTGCCCCTCACAGTAAGTGACCCTGCTCGTGGCCCCAGGAGGCTGCAGGGCCTTTCCACCTGCAAAGCAGTTCCCTGGCAATCTCTTCAGCAAAATAAGGGAAGAGTTCACCACCTGGCTGCTCACAAAGGAGGAGGAAAGGAGGGCGTGGTCCTCTAGGAACTCAAAGGCATAGAGCTGGCCCCAGGCCTGGATGGAGCAATGCTGGACCCGACAGGGCCCCAGCCCAGAATCTTCTGTACAAGAGCAGGTTGGCTCAGCCACAACAAACTCAGGTACTGAAAGAAAGGAAGATCAGAACAAGGGGAACAGCTATGAGAAACCGAGATACACAAAAACCCTTTTATTCTATTTCCTTTAGGAAAAATACCCTGCAAATGAGAGCTGTGGCTCCTTGAGGTCATGGTGTCAGCAGCCAGAGAATTTCTGTGTATTCCAAAGTGAGGATAACCTGGCTGGGAACACACAGCAAAAACTGGCACCTCATTTATTGGAGCTTTTGCTCTCTCAATAAGGAGAACAGTTCATCTAAAAAAGGCTGAGACAGTTTCATTCCTGCAGGGTTTAACTGTTACTGGGTGGGAATTATCCCAATCCACAAAGAGACACTGGGATGAGCACTAGGTGAACTCACAAGGAGACAACACCCTTCCTTTAGGGGTCTGAGACTTCCAAACATATCTTTATTCTGAACTATCATCAATCCAGACCCACAATTCTAATCTCTTTGTGCATTTATTTGAGAAAAAAAATTTAAATTAACAAGTATTTAAGGTTACCCTTAGTCTAAAGCTTTCATCTGTTAATCTTATAGCAAAAGACCAATACAGAGAACAGGGGCTGCAGCAGAAATGTGCAAAGAGATCAAACACATCTCCTTCAGCAGATTTTAAACTCTGACCCGGCTCTGCAAGCACTCTCACACCGAAACCCCGATTGTCTCACTTGCACTGGGACTCAGAAACACCAACACTTGTCAGATCAGGGGCTCTTAATCGGTGCTCTTAGCGCCATCAAGCTCCCAGGATTAGAAATCAGCTGACAGATGCGTCCTAAACCGAGGAAGGACTGAGCCCTGCATACCATCAGGCACTGAGCGGGTTCCAAAGTACGAGAAAACATCTTCTGCGTCCAAAGCGCTGAGGAATTTCTGCAAGGAGAAGAAGAGCTTCCCATTTTTTTTCACGAAAAACAAACGGACACAAGACTATCCCTTCGCTGGACCTAACCTAGAAGGAACGCCAGCAAAACAGCTCAGCAAGTCCCAGTGCCAAGTTCTCGTGGCTTTACTGCGCGCTAAGCAGGGGCTGCGCTAGAAACAGCTTTATCTTCCTGATTAGCGAGCTCGGGCGGGCTTTGGCTTACAATCCTGCCTCGTCTTCCTCGTCTTCTTTTTCTAATTTTTCTTGACTTTTCTTAGAACCACCGAGGCGTTCCTGGAAGGGCTGTTCCGAGGTCTCACTCACCTCTGCGAGCGGCGGCCAGCACAGCCCCAGCGGGAGCACGGCGAGCGCCCGCAGCGCCAGGCACAGGGAAAGGAGCATCGCCTGCAGCGGGAGGGAAGAGCAAGAGCAGCCCCTGTCAAACACAACCCCTGTCAAACAGCAGCCCCTGAGCAAACAGCAGCCCCTGTGAAACCAACAGCCCCTGTGAAACCAACAGCCCCTGAGCAAACCAAGAGCCCCTGAGCAAATCACAGCCCCTGAGCAAACAGCAGCCCCNGTCACAGCCCCTGAGCAAATCACAGCCCAAGAGCCCCTGAGCAAACACGGCCCCTGTCAAACCCCCTGAGGCAAACTCGCTTCGAGCGGGGCCGCGGGGGCCGCGGCCGCCCCGGCAGCTGGAGCGCGGCCGCCCTTGCGCAATGTCCGCGGCTTCTCCAGAGGTCGCGCCAGCCCCGGCGGCCAAGGGGCGGCTCGGGGGGGCTGTGGCCCTGTGGCCCTGTGGCCCTGTGGCCCTGGGGACACACCCGTGTGAGTGTGTGGAGGTCACCTCGCGACCCCGGAACTCCGGAGCCGCCCCGGAACCCAAGCGCGGGCCGGCGTTTCCCGCCGGGGCGGTGCGTCGCTGTGCCGGTCCCCCTGCGTTCGCGCCGGCGCGGTTGGGACTCGCTGTGCCCTGATCGCGGTTCCGATCCCGGTCCCGGTCCCGGTCCCAGTCCCACCCCGCTGATTCCCGCATGGCGAAGCCGAGTCCTGCGGGGCCCCAGGCGGCGGGGCCCAGCGCCGCGGCCCGCGGGAAGAGCAGGAAGAGGAGGAAGAAGAGGAAGGCCCTGTGGGAGGCGGCGGCGCCGAAAGGCCCCGGCATGGCGGCGCTGGGGCCCCCCCGCAACCCCCAGGAGTTCTCCTCCAACTGGAAGGCGCTGCAGGAGGTGAGCGGCACCGGGGGATGCGCTGGGGGCAGCGGGGCCGTGCAGGGCGGGCAGTCCCTGAGCGCAGCTCGGCGGCGGAGTTGACTCGGAGCCGTGGCACGGACACCTCCCGGGCCGCTCCGAGCTCTGTGCAGCCTGGCCTGGGACACTGCCAGGGGGCCAGGGGCAGCCACAGCTGCTCTGGGCTCCCTGTGCCAGGGCCTGCCACCCTCACAGGGAACAATTCCTTCCCAATATCCATCCACTCCTGCTCTGTGGCACTTTGAAGCCATTCCCCCTTGTCCTGGCACTCCAGGACAGTCCCTCTCCCTCTTTCTTGAAGGCTTCTTTCAGGTACTGGAAAGCCACAATTAGGTCACCCTAAAGCCTTCTCTTTTCCAGGCTTCATTCCTTTATCTTTTTTTCCTTTTCTCTTTTTTTTTTTGTTGTCATTTTAGCTCCTGAAACAAAAGGCAAATAACTCCAAGTCCCTCTCTCCGGGTCAAACAGACACCAAAAAGAAGCAGCCACAGAAAGCAGCCAAAAGCCCAGAAGTCCCAGCAGTCAATGGGAATGTGGTCAAGGCTAAATCCACAAATAAAATGGACAATGGTTCTGCTAAAGACAGTTCTGCCAAGCCACAAAGCAAGGGGCTTGCAGTGAATAAGACCTTAAATGGCACCAAAAGCAACGGGAAAGGCTGCAAAGATAAAAAGAAAAATGGCCTTGTTGTGAAGGAGAAGGATGAGCTGAAACACAAGAGGAAAGCTGAGGAACAGGTGGAGCAGCAGCCCAAAGAGTGAGTACTTCAGGCAGCAGCCCTGCCTGTCAATGTTCATTTTGGGAGGAGCACAGAGAGCTACATCCAAAACAGCTGCACTCCTCCAGACCAAATTCTGGGAGAAATAAGACACATTTTGCCCCTACTCCTCAGACACAGCAAGAAACCTGCAGAGGTGACAGCCACAGGCTTAATTTTCACAGGGCTTATCTCTAGATTGAAAAATAAACCTACTCTTGGTACAACAGACACCAGATTGCTTTGAGAGTGTCAAATGTAATTAAATCTGTTCTTCCCAGGGCTGACATCTGGTTTGATGACGTTGATCCAAAAGACATTGAAGCAGCAATAGGACCTGAAGCAGCAAAAATTGCCAGAAGGAACCTGGGACTTGCAGCAGACCAAGCTGTGGAGCAGGTGCTGGTTAAGGAAAAGGCTTTTGATGGGTGAGTGACATCAGATTGGCTTCTGCACAGAGAGCTGACACCTCCCTGCATCCCAGCCCAAGGTGTGGCCCCCTGGGCCCTGCAGAGGTGTCCCCAGGCTGTCCCCTTTGGCTTTCAGGCTGACCCGAGCCGTGGCCATGGACTGTGAGATGGTGGGGGTGGGCCCCAAGGGCGAGGAGAGCATCGTGGCTCGAGTGTCCATCGTCAACCACTTCGGGAAGTGCGTGTATGACAAGTATGTGAAGCCCACAGAGAAGGTGACAGACTACAGGACAGCTGTCAGTGGCATACGGCCTCACAATGTACACACAGGTAGGAGGGGTCTCCCCCAACATGTTCCTGAAGGAGGGAGAATGCAGGGGGTTGTCACACAAACCTCATTGGCTGAGCTTGGAATAGACTGAGAGCTAATGCTGAGATTTATGTTAAACTGAATGCTAAGAAAAATCGTGGGAAGAATTTATACAGTGATCACTAAAACCCTTGAAGGAAGTAACTGGTGGAATGTGGTATTAAAAAAAAATCATTTCCTTTTCATGCTGTGCTCTCTGTGGAATTCTCTGTGTTCCAGCAAGCAGGGAGTCAGTGTACTGCACAATTTGCAGAACTCCAAGGATACAGTTGCTTCTCAGAAATGCAGAGTTTGCTCATGGAAAGTGTTTCTTTGTGTGGCCTTTTAGGTGAAGACTTTAAAACGGTTCAGAGTGAGGTTGCTGAGATCCTGAAGGGAAGGATTTTAGTTGGACACGCCTTAAGGAATGACCTAAAGGTACATTGCAAATTAAGTTTCTAATACATCACTCTGGATCAGGGGAACTCCTGAACTCCTGGGAAGTGGGGTCCTGAATGCAGCCTGTGTCTGTGTGAGCTGGGTCTTGTCCTTTCATGGATTTAAAGTGTCTCTTACAATGCATGGAAGGAAACAATGGGCAGCTGCACATTCAGCTCTGGGAAGTTTCGTGCAATGGCACAATTGAGACTGAAAATGTGATTTCTTCCAGGTCCTACTTCTTGATCATCCTCAGAAGAAAATTAGGGACACACAGAGATACAAACCCTTCAAACAGAGAGTCCAGGTAAGAGACTGCTGGGAAGGTGCTCAGTAAACAAACTGCAGAGCTGCTGCCTCCCTCCTGTGCTTGCTTTTACCTCCCCCTGTTCCTTCTTTCCTACCTACACACACAAATCTCTTCATTAATTACTGGTGCTGTTCCACCAGCAAAAGCTAAAATATGCTATTCTTTGAGGAACA